>DWEH01000029.1:0-17693 GCA_018245815.1 Apyrrothrix aesculapus | reverse complement strand
GATTCTGTTATGAATGTTATTATAAATTAGGTTCAAAATTAGAAATATGTCGGGCGAGTCTGCGCATATACCTATTTAGAAAGATCGAGAAGAATTGACTCGCCCGTAGTGGGTATTGGTAAATGTTTTGTACGTTCGATTACATTGAACTGTCAGGACCAGTAGGTATCGTATTTATAACGTTTAAACCAACCCCTGTACTCGCAGTCTTGTTGGGGTTGCATATTGCACACTGCCGTTCTTTAACCTTCTCTACACAGGTCTCCAAAAACTTCTTGCCACTTCTAGTCACTGACCTATTAATCCGAATTCCGCATTCCAATGTAGTTCTATCCCAGTTGCAGGGAGGAGCCACATCTTTCCTTAACACGTTATTGGGATATAGTTAGCGACCCAAAAGATTTCATGATTCAAATTTATAAAAACGAAGGAAATTTATAAAAAATCCTGAAATTTTCAGTGTCAAGTTCGTTTTTATGTGCAATTCGAAGTACAATCTTGCTTATACGCTTACAAAAAAGAGCCTAAGTAAAGAACTCAATATTTACAAAATGTTACAAGTGCTATGATCTGCGCATTCTAAAGACTAGTTTCGGTCCTATCCGAAGTTCTTCATGAATTCCTGTCGATCGTGAGAAAGTTGCTGCGGAGACTGTCTCCGTCAATAATCTAAACGTTTAATAGTCAAAAAGTCTACATGTAAAAACACTTATCATAAAATAATAACAGACATTCTACATAACAAAACGTAACATTCACGCCTGTAATCCCCGAAGAGGTAGGCAGAGGAGTGTAATACACTCCCAACTCCAGACTCCGAGCCACTACTAGAAATTCCTACTACTAGAATTTTGTTACGCTTATTATTTTACCTATAATTCTATGGTTTCCTCTGCTACTGCTCTGTGTAACCGCAGCAGTGGTGTTTTCATAGATGGACCTTAAACAAAAGGATTAACCGCTTTTCAAAGCTATAATTTTGATGATATGATTTTTTTTTATAAAACCCCGAAAAGAAATCAAACTAAGCATCATACTAGTCATCACATCAATCAGAAAATTAAACAGCAAATTAACATGAATTTCTTACGAAATTAAAGATTGTGTAAATTGAAGTATAATAAATACTAAAAGCATAAATAGAGGTATGTGCAAAAAATAAAAATAATTTATAGCATGATTTAAAGTGCGTAATTTGAAATTATATTTTTAGGCATTCCTATAAACTGTATATTTGCGTTAAAAGTAAATGTTCTGTAACGTCACCCATATCATCATCATCATCATCATCAGCCTATCTCCGTCCACTGCTGGACATAGGCCTCCCCCAAAGAGCGCCATCGCGCCCTGTTCTGTCCTAAAGAATGGCCCTCAGTTCCCGGCCGCCCTGCTATTCCTGGCTACGGTAGCGGCCATGGTAACGGCAGGGCTGGGAGTGCGAAGAATCACCGGGTTACGGTTGCAAATTTTTCTTTTGAGAAGAAATACGAGTACATAAGCTGAGTGAGCTACTGTTTAGCCTCCTAAAATACGCGTTTGATAATAATATAATTAACAGAATACTAGCAGTGATGTACTAGGTAAACAAAAGAAGTATTATGGATGATTCATATAGTTGGAATTAATCTCCGCGATCCGTTTTAGAAATAACTTTTATTTTTTTAATTAAACATTTTACATAAAAAAACGTAATATCACGCCTGTAATCCCCGAAGAGGCGAAGGAGTATAGTACACGCCCACGTTTCACCAGTTACGTTTACGTCCCATCATGGAATAGGTGGTGAGCCTAATAATAATCAAACATTTTAAATAAGGTCAATCGTAACACAGTAATATAATTTTAAATACATCTGGCGGAGACTTTTTAACTGTTTTTATCTGATCTTCAAAAGATATAGAAAAACGAATTTTATCTAGTCCAACGTATTTTGAAAGTATTTCTAGACAAATTCCGTCGCTTTGTGAATGATTATATTACGGACATACACTTTATCAGAGTCTGATGTGCAGTTAACCTTGCAGAATATTTAGAAAGTTCCACAGTCCTAAGTGCTTTGAAATAATATTTTATTTCGGATCAAACATACGGAATCCAAGGCCCTCAAATGCTGTAGTAAAACAATGAGTGTTCCTTGACAACTTGACAGCGACGTCATGTGTCAGAGACTGACGTGTAGAGGTTGTTATGTTTTAAAAGTAACATAACTGTTTTCAATTTTTCTGTCCTACTAATTCGTTTCAATAAATTAATGTACTACTTATTTTTACTAATCAGACAGTGGTATGTTTGCTAAATGTTTTAAGATAAAATGACGATGTCTAGGTTGGTATGATGAATCCGGCGCAAGATGGCTTAGCAGCTCCCCCAGGCGGAACTCCATCGTACCAACAACCGCTGTATCTTCAAGAACCGCACACACCAGTGACCTCACACAGGTATTTTTTGACGTACACATACGCTTCTATTTAGGACGTACCGTTCATATCCCCATGAAGAAAGATAAATTAATGGGTGATACTATATATCAAACTGCGATTGAAACAAGCTAACAAAAATATAACAACACTAATCTTGTAATGATATTGAAATTTTTGTAGCAGAAATCGAATTAATTTCAATGAATGAGTTACATTTAATGAAGATATTTTTTTAGTACATCTAATTTATTCAAATCAATTGCTTTTATTATTTTTATCCTGAACAAATTATTATTGTTGTGGAGGAAATTTTCGTAAGATACCCTGCATATTGGGGAAGGCAATAAGGTTATGTACAAGTTTTACCCATGAAAATAAAACCTCCTTTGACTACTCAACATATAACACGATGTTCTGGGATATCCCTAGGGATGCATCTGTGCAATCTGAACATCTAGTGATTATTATATATAGCCTGACAAATCCTGGATGAATGGAAAAATAACCTAACCTAATCAATCCCACTAAATATCCAACTGACATGCTAGACACCATGTTGTAACTAATACTTCTGTGATTACAAGATAACAAAAAACTATCTTCACTTTCATTAATTTTGTATTATAACCATGTATTTCTTGTATGTATGTATATATGTATTGAAAATACAATCACCAGTATCTAATACTTTAAGTAACAGGATACTAAACTGTGAAAGAAGCACGGCCAGTCTGTAAGGATAGAGATGCTTGGCACTCTGTGCTCTGTACCTACCCCTTAAGGGACCTGGTGTGAGGATATCTATGTATCTATGATACTAAACTCTAAATTATATTCAGTACTAAATTAGAAAAATATATAACCTGTAGTTATTAACATGCATGATCGACAAATATCATATTTTCTGTTTTGGTGCCAAATAAAAAACAAGCACAACATGTTAATATTTTACATATCCATGACTAGAACGAAGGACATAATTTAAATGTTCACAGTGGTGCCGGTGCCCCGTCTGGAAACTACATGATCCAACAACAGCCTGGAGGCCAGCATAGACTTCTAATGATGCAGCCAACCGCAGTTATGAATGGACCGCCTACACCGAGTACTCCAACTCAACCAGGACCTGTATATGGGTCTCCACAAAGGGCTTCACCCCCAGGAACGACAAGTGATGACTCTGATGATAGTGTGCCTTCACATCATTCTCAGGTACCATCATCATTTTCATTTGGTGTTTTTAAGTCTTTGCGGTATTTGTAAGTTATTTGTTCATCAATGCATGCTTATTTTTATTGCTCACTAAGTAGTTCTTTCATTTGTATATTGTCATGTATAACCAAGTTTGAACGTTCACTTATTTCTCTTTTTAAATAAAATGCTGACTTATAAAATGAGAAAAACAAGATTCTTTAATGGTTTTTATTACATATTAAATGAAAATCCATATAGTTGTATTGAAAATACAATAATGTTACTTTACTGCTCTCGTCTCTTTTGAAACGAGATTTGTATTGTTACAATCCTCTCTCTTCAGTTAAGCAAACAGATGATCCATTTGAAAACGTTGAGTTTTTCGATATCCTTAAAAATCAATTAATATGTTTACTGCCTCGGTGGTCGTGTGACTGCCTCGTTGGTCGTGTTGGTTGCAAGTGCGACTGCCGATCCAGAGGTCCTGGGTTCAAATCCTGGGTCGGGTACTATTGGATTTTTCTAAAATTAGAATTTTTAGTAGTGGCTCAGAGTCTGGATTTGTGCCCAGTGTATGGCAATAGACTCACCACCTATTCCATATTGGGACGTAAATGTAACTGGTGAAACGTAGGAGTGTACTACACTTCTCTGCCTACCTCTCCGGGGATAACAGGTGTGATGTTATGTAATATGTTTTTTGTTAATTTGTTTTAACTCACATGTAATTTTTGGATTAATACATCAATTTGGGCAACTGACGAGACTCATAAATGAAGTCCTCGGATAGGCCTGAAACTAGTTTACTGTTAGTCATTAACTAGTTCACTTGGGCTATCCCCAAAAAATTTAATAAATTTTAGCTGCTTACCCATAAACCTGTATTAAATTACTCACATAACCATATTATGTGAATTTTAAGTCAGACATAATTCATTAATAAACGGTGCAATTAATAAGACTACTACTCATTAACAATATATTGAAACATTATTAGTTCAACAGGTTATCTACAGGCTGGGTTAAGTTAGATTTTGTTCTGTTAAAATAGTTTGTTACAATATCAATGAACCCCACTAAATTACATTTAATTACAGTTGCATTTATTAGTAAACCAAGTAAAAAAACTCAAATATGTCTTGTATAATTCGAACTGACAATATGTGGGCATATTGTTAATTCACAATTTTGAATCCAAGAAAACATGATAAATAATAATATCAGAATTATCTTATTAAGATTTTTTTGCTGTATTTGGTTGCACGTGTAACAATTCTTAGAACAAGCTAAATTTACAATGTACACAAAATAATAATAATTTAATGTTGTTTAAATCACAACCACTGATTTTAAATTGTTTACTGAATCTATATTTCAACAATTCCATAAAGGATATGGCAATAACTATTGATATTAAACAATTATACATAGAGCAGTGATACAGATATTTAAGAGACACTATGGAAACAATACTGATTTCAATCCACTCCACACACACCCCAAAAATAATACTCCTATATTATTGTTACTTTCACATTGAAAGCATTTTAAACAGGGTTTATTCTCTTTTTGTTTGTAAAAACAGTATTATGTTCATGTATTACCACTATAAATATATAACAAACAAGAAACACTGCACTTTCCCTAATTACATACAAATAGAACTTACAGCACTAAACATATGTTTGTAGTACAAAATTTTGTATCTGTACCCCATATCATTGTTATGTTAGAAGTTAACAGTTTTAGCATGTAATAAGTATATTCTTTTGATGACAGCACATAATTCTAATTGCTTTCTCTACTTTGTTAACACACTGAACGTTTTTTTATTGCATTTTTGTTTTATTTTTCTCTATCCCTTTCTTAAGTATAGTTCATTGGCAAGTAATTTCACCGTATTACAGTTGAATGTGTTAGAACTTGTTGTAGATTGTTCTAATGAATTGGTTGTTTGTTGGTAGTTGCCTGGTGATGCGGAAAGCCTTCTGCCTATCCATTATTGCTCAGCGAGCCGGCAGCAACAAACTACACTTCATCAGGTATAGGAAAATTTTATCAATGCACATTACATACACATCCACATTATAGATTATTGCCAGTGAACTATATTTAAATAATCTATAATATGACTAAAACAAACTATCCGAATTAAGACAACAAAAACTTTTTAATGCTACATAAATGACTCAGTCTTTTAAATAAAAAGTACATTTAACAGATGTCATTATTTAATTACAATTGTTATTTATTCAAAATAAGCATGTACTGCATTTGCCACGAGTTTTTGTAATAATGATAACCTGTCTATACAGATCGGCGTAGGCAACATGGCTGTAAAAAGGTCGTCGCCCGAACCAATGGACAATGGCATCAACCGAGGACAAATGCAGAAAAAACCGAAGGTTCAAAAGAAGAAGAAGAAACGTGATCCCAATGAACCCCAGAAGTGAGTCGTGACCACACAGTAATAATTGAACTGCAGATAATATAATCTTGAATTTGGTTCCAGTCACTAGATTCCATGAACATTTCCATAAATTAATTCAATGAGTTATCTTTTTTGAACAGGCCAGTATCAGCATACGCCTTGTTTTTCCGGGACACGCAAGCGGCGATTAAAGGACAAAATCCCAATGCCAGTTTTGGTGAAGTGTCTAAAATTGTAGCTTCGATGTGGGATGGCTTAGATTCAGAACATAAAAGTGTAAGTATGAATAGATGTTCTATTAAAAATATTGTATATGCATATTTATATAATGTAATGATTTGTAATTGAATTACTGAAGATTAAATTACTTTTCTCGGTTTATATCATTTTATTATTGCACAGGTTTATAAGCAAAAAACAGAAGTGGCCAAGAAAGAATACCTCAAAGCGCTTGCTGCATACAGAGCAAGTCTAGTTTCGAAGGTAAGTTTCTTCTTAGAATTCCATGTACACAGAAAAGTATTGATAGGACTGCTGACATGATTTATGAAAAACAGAGCTTTAACTGTTTAACGCTTTTGTTGAAATTCATAACTGCTAAGGTAAGTGAAATGTAATGAACCGTTCGAGCCCGAAAGCAGAAGAAGAAGAATCATTCAGAATTTTTAGTACCAGTAAAACACAGATTGATTTACAAATGTAGCTTTTAGAGTATGAATATACAGAAGTGATAACTTGAGATTGCACACTATCAGCAACCAACCGATGCTGTTAAGATAAATACAAAGTCAAATATTTTCATACAAAGTGCTTACATAACAAGAAGGAATGCCACTGATTCTAAGTAACCGATCGGCCAGGTGTCATATAACAAGAGAAAGAGTTGACCGTGAAAACGCGCTCTATTAATAAAATATTAATTGGTTTGCACACTCTTATATATAAAATATCGTCCACGGTATAAACAAGTTGAACAGAAAAAACTTTAGGTACGTTTAATAGTGTTAATTGACTTGCACACGAAATACAATCGCTACATGCTCTCGCAGCCCAGATGCAGGTGCAGAAGCCAATCGATCTGTAGAATTAACGACGTAGAGGATGGTGGATTAGACGGATGGCTGCGGATCACTAAGAGATCGGGTCTTATTTGTTATGGTTAGGGTACAATCTTTAAAGGGCGGTTTAAAAACATCCAACACTACGATTTATCACTAACCCATCTCTCCGTCACTCCGCACTGAGCCACGTCTTGGAATCTAGACGCTGGAGAGACTCGTCGTACAGGAGCCAGTAGTAAGATATGAAAAGTGTTTCAATCAGGATCGATTAATGTTAAAATACGTTATAATTTTTTTAATGGATTTATTTTCTATATAATTGTTAATTTTTTACATGATGTTAGTCCCTTGGCAACTTCCGCCAGGAGCCTTTACACGTCGTTTAGCCAAATGTCCTCCAGCCTTTGTTTTCGTATTTTCAATATAAACTCTAAGGGAAAATCTAGAATAAACAGAGAATGGCATCAATTGCCAAAATATTGTCATAATTCATATTTTTTTGTAGACTAAGATTTTAATTTTCTTATTACTATATCGTCATGCCATGCCAGGCCACTGAGTGCCAAAAATCTCTATTCTTACAGACCTCACGTGGTTCTTCTATATATATTAACTCTCTTCACTTCCTTGTTTAATAATCTTGGAATATCTTTTAAAGATCAGTCTCTAAATGTGTTTCTCTTGAGATAATTATTTTAAAGCTGTTTTTATTATCCTGTGTTTAAAAAACGGCATATTTATAAATAATCCAAAAACAAGCATACAAAAAAACTCGTCTTTCATAATGATTGATTGTCCATTTATGAGACTAAAATTTAATATTCTGTAAATTAAATTTTATTCTGGTCTGAACAGCACAAACATTTTTTGAGCTATAAATATCAACTTTGTACAAATCCATAACTTGCCGCCAGCTAACATACATTTCATGAATGTGGGAACCGTACATCGAGGGGATATCGTGTCTTCTGCAACATACGTTCGTAAACAGTTTTGATCAACATTGATGTCTTTAGAAACCAGTTGAGAGGCCATGCATTTTACGTCTAAAATATCAGGATTTTATATAATATGCATTCGTCTCTTAAACCAAATGTCTTATACTCATACGATGATTTTCGAGTAACAACTTCTTGATTCTGTCTAATTTTACATCGTTCGTAGTCGTCCAAGGTCAACCAGATCGAGGAAGGCAACTACCGCTTTTCGCCTTTGTTTGAATACATTGTACCATCATGTACCTGATTTTTAGACATACAAGATTCACAGTGCCTCATGCATTATTTTTAATGTTTTATCAAATGAAATTTCGTTTGAAAAATAAAGTTAAGGCCCATATTTTGCTGTAAAGATCGGAAGTAACTCTATTGTTATCTATAATAACGTTATAAAAAGTAAGTCCTTTTTCGCGTGATTGACTCATCATCTTAGACCCAAAACTACCCATGGTAGAACTACGAAATTTGAACAACAGGCTCTTTTATGAATAAGGCAAGCAATAGAAAAGAATTTTGCAAAATTGAAACACTTAAAAATGAATCGAAAAATCGTTTTTCTGAACCTTCGAACAGCAGAGAATCCAACCTTAAGTCAGAAGAACGCCTACTGGGTCCGCTAGTGGTTAATAAAACCCGTAATATCAAATGAATCATAAAATTGTGTACTATTACCTAATGTACTATATCTATCAATTTTCAGAATAATAATTACTGTGATACTTTTACGTACATCGGTTTAATAATACACGTCGGGTACTATTACACAGAACGGCACAACACGTTAATATTTGAAACGGCATTTGCTTATAATGTTTTAATATATTATTTACTACCACAAAAAAAAAGTAGTATATGCGGACTTCCTTATCAATGATATTATGAGTTAACGATTAACTATACCATTGAATTTTTTTTTAAATTTTATTGAGATGAACATTAAACATCGTGTACTTGACTACAATCGAACATCGGCAATAGTCGGAAAGGTGCGGGCGCAGGCAACACCGACGCACATCTGTCTGCCGCCCGCAGTCCGCCATTGATTTTGACGTGCGGGAGCTTGGGACGCTTTTCTGAGTATTAATTATAAAATGTTTAAAAGGCAAGAAGTTTAGCCAATAAACACAATATAATTGTTTGTTTTGGAAAAAGAAACTGTGTTTAACTGAATAATTTCTATATTATTGCAATACATTAACTAAGGGCGTGCCATAGGTAAGCTTACAACGAGCTTTGAAAAGCTTTGTCTTCATTGATTTTACAGTGCTAGAATATATCTTCAAGTGTTTTCTTACGTTAACAGCGCTTTTGTGTAAATCGTTTACTTTTTAAATTGTATGCTGTGAATCTACAAAGTCTATTTTTTTATAAAGTAATTATAACAAACTGTTTCAATAATACGACGCATTTTAATCGAACGTTGAGCATAGGTTTTTATTAATAAAAAAGCATAAAACATTTTGTGTCAAATATCATTATTTTTTGTAAAAAAATATACAGCGGTGTATAGTTTCATATCATTGTAGATTTCCAATTGTACCGACATCCATTTTAATTTAACGTCAATATTTGATTCTGACCCTTTCTTAATCAGAGCGGAGAACAAGAGAACCAAGTCATGTATAACCATAATAATACAAATCAAAATTATGGTAACTACTATCAGGGGCAAACATATGGAAATGGCCACTCCCCACAAGGCTTTGTACCAAATCAACCTCCCCAAGGTTACACCCCACAAAACTTTCCCGGGGGACAACCCCAGCCCTCGTACGCTGGGCAACAGCCTCAAGGATATCCATCTAACCAACAACAACCCTCTCAGAGCTACCAGGCCAACATGGGCCACACTCCACAATCATACCAAGTAAGTGTAAATTTCTCATTAATATAAAAGTTTAAATCAAAGCTTGACAAATGTGTATGCAAGTTATTTCTTTGGCACAACAGGGAAATCCATTCGGTGTGTGAATGTGTTCATATGTTAATAAGTTTGTCTTCGGGTTTCTGAAATAAACCACTGAGAATTTATTCTACAAGAACCTTTGTTTTAAGAGTCAAACCAGCTATGATTAATAATGTTTACTTAAATCACCACTTAGACAAATAGTCATACACATTTGTGTAATTGTCCAAAACCTGATGATAATTCGAAAAATGTCTATCACCATCCAGAATGCCTTGCATAGAATGTTGATTAATAAAATTAAACAGGATCTTATTGACATGGTCATATTTTCTGGCTCAAGTTGAGCACATTCCTAGGTATACACTTCCAAGTGTGCTCAACCATGATCAGTTTGCTTTACTAAGTGGCTTCTTGGACTTCATAACACTCACTTGTTCCGAAATAAATATATTCTTCCTTGAAACTAAACTGTGTTAACAATGTGCATGCAAAAAGTATAAACCCGTAGAGCACTATGGAAAAAAATTTATGTGTTGTGATCAAACACCAATACTTTTGACACAGGGTGTACCAGGACAATCACCTCAAGGCTACCAAATGAACCCTAATGCCACGCCGCCTTGCCCACCCAGTATGTCACAGCCCCAAAGGAATTACCAAGCGACACAGTCATCTCCTAACTACCAGAACACGGGGATCTCCCCGCCTGGATACAGACAGGTCCAGTCTCAGTCACCGCCGATGAATGCGGTACACTCAGCTATGCAATATCATCATCCTCAACAAGTATGTACGAGTGTTATTTTATGATAATTAAACATTGCATACTTTCCTCAATTATCATCATATACAGTTTTTAACCTTATGTAAATGTTTATAGATGCAACATCAAGCTCAACAATACCAGCAGCACCAGCATCAACAACAGCAACAGCAATCCCTTCAGCAACAGCAATCCCTTCAACAACAACAATCTCATCAACAGCAGCAGCAGCAGCAACAATCTCATCAACCCCAACAGCAACAACATCAACAACTGCAGCATCAGCAAGCACACCAGCAACTCCAGCTCCAACAACAACAACCACCACCTCCGCAGCCACCCCAACATCAACAACAAGCCCACCCTCAGCCTCCGCAGCCTATAAAAACTGAACAACATTCCCCGACAATCAATGGCAATTCAGGCATGCCACAACAATCTCCAGAGGTACTTTTATCTACAGTTTTATAAACATGTGTAATATAGTATGCTAAAGTTATTTTAAATTTACTTTATTTTTATATGGAGTAAATTAAAGCAGTTAATTCTGTAATTTGTTATAATTGTAGTAGTTGTTTAGCACTGATAGGTTCCAAATTACATAGACAACTTGTTTTCTAGCTGGAAGAAAATCGAAGTCCACAATCGTGCATACGCCATGGCTGCACCAATCCAGCAATAGCCAACAGCGAGTGGGAGGATGAATATTGCTCTAATGAGTGTGTTGTCAGCCATTGCAGGTAGTGTGCTTTAAAACCATGTATATATCAACAATATATTTCTATGAAAATTACATGAATGCAACTAACATTTGTTTCCTCTTTTCAGAGATGTTTTCACTTCCTGGGTGGCATCGAACACCGCTAATCAGATTCAAAGTTTTTCAGCTGTAAAATAAATTTTATGTACATGTCATGTAGTCTGATAACTTTAATGGAATCTTTAGGATTGACCCTTGTTACAGTTATTTATTAAATTCATTGTTATACCTGTAACTAATCACATGATGTATGTAACATCAAAATTATATGGATAATAATTGTTCATCTAGTTAGTGTTCATGTTAGAATGATTACTATCTTAAATCACTAAGATTTAAACACTAATTTATCAATTTTAAATATAATCGAATGTTTATGTGTAAAACAATTATGTATATTGATTTTATTGCATATTATTCTGTATTATTAAAGGCATTTATTAATCTTTATTAAAAATATCCATTATATCTGCAAAATATTACTCTGTGCATGTGTATATATATATAAGTTGGCTTTATATGTATCATTTTTCGAATCAGTTAAAGTTAGTATATTTCGCCTTAAATATTACAAATATTGTATTAGTTAGATTGTAAGTGAGTATGTATATAGATGATTTCCAATATCTTGTATGTAATTCAAAGCAGTGATGTCACAGACCACTCATGATGGTTGACTTATTTCATAAATGTAGAGGGTTTCCCTTCTAAAGTAAATTTAATCATGATTATTAGAATGTGATGGCTATGAGTTTTTATAATAAGTTCGATAATTCTGCTTGTTTGCTATATTATATGCAGTGGGTGGTTAAGCCCGCTGTAATATGCAATAATAATTATAATTATCCTATGTAGATTTCGAAAATCATATACTTGATAGCAATATCTACTTATTCCTCTAGGAGTTGTGCTTAGCATATAGGTTTTAGCTGGACCAAAATTCCTTAACATTGAAAACTGAAGTTATTGTAAGATGCAAATAATTTTATTGTATTGTATATTTAGTCATACTACAAATTGTATATAACTAAATACTTGCAATAATAGAAATAGTAGTAGGAAGGAACACATACAGCATAACATAGTTCTGTGTTATTTATTAATTAGTCTCAGATTACAAAACAGCTTGTTTTCTGAAAGCGAAATATCTATAAAAATGTAAAATAACAGTGTATAAATTGTAATTAGAACAATGATTTCATTAAATTTCCTAAACATTAAAGTGGTAATTTTATTTTTTTAATTATCCATTCGATCATTACAGAAGCAGTATTGTTTCTAGATTGTTTTTTACTTTCTTATTACTAAAATCAAACTGATAAATATGTTTATAACACTACCGCAGCAGAGTCCATATAAGTATCTGTTTTCTTTAGACTTTCCTACAAGTATAATTGTCAATATCACATTGATTAATAATGAAATTAATGACTACAACTGTACATAATATTGATGGAAATGAATATTTTGACATAAGTTTTACCTCCATGCTATTGTATTGGTACATATCTTTGGAATCATCCATTGCACAGATCTCTAATACCCATTAGTGATCTATTGTCAGTATTACATAACAGTCACTTAGTACCCAGTAGTAATCTTTTTTTAAATTAGCTATAGGTTCGCGTTAAACTCGGTATTTTAAATGTTCTCGCATTTTCGTAACATTTTGCAATTAGATCGTAGTGGTTTACAATTCAACCTCCCATTCCTAAGAGGCCTACGTAAAATCTTGGCACACACTTCAAAAAAAATACGCGATATTAAGATATGAAATATCACTTGCTGTAATGGTCAAGGCAAACTTCGTCAGGAAACCTGCTTACCTTGTTCTTCCTATAACATTCTACAAAGTTTGTGAAATCTGCTAACCTGCATTTGATCGAGGCAAACTATGACCCTAGGAGGAGACCCGTGCCCAACGGTGAACGATAAAAGTGTTGATGATAATGATTATACAATTTAGTATTTACAAGTTTTACTGTTACAGATTTACAATAAAAGCAATGTTTATAGTAGAAGACGCTTAATTTATAGAAAACAGTTTTATACACGATATATCATATAATAGCAACTGTAACTGGTATAATACGGTAAAATTACATAAAACACAAAAATCATGTATCTGTTTAAAGATTTGATTGGAAAAGGGTGTAAGGATAAATGGATTGTATTCACATAAATAAAAGTCACATTGTTCCAATAACAAAGTACAAAATCCAATATATAAATATCGTGTCATAGTGTTTGTGGTTGAAATTCTCTGAAACGGCTTGACCGATTTTTATGAAATGTTTTGTGTATATTTGGTAGGTCTAAGAATAGGTCGCAAGCTATTTTTTATACCCTTAAGTGATAAGGGTGGCCTATCCAGAATATTTTGTGGACAAAAATTTATGCTGGCCAACGTAAGACTGTCAATTATTTTTAATTAAAAAAACTAAATACGAATAAAAAAGTTTTTGATCGAACAATGAGAAACAATTAAAATAGCAAAAAATATATAAAAGGTCGACTTGTACCCGCCAACTGTTAATGGTTTTTGATTAAAAAAAAACTAAGAACGAACAAAAAAGTTTTCGATCGAACAATGACGAACAATGAGTGTAACATTTAATATATTAAGCACCCCACGCTTTTTACTCTGAATTGAATTATTCTGTTAATTATTTTGTACTTTTAGTTCGTTTAGCTATAAAAGCGTGTTTTTTTAAACTATTATTTATTTATAATTTTTTAGTTTCATCTATCAATTAGTTTTTTTTATTTTTTTTATTTCATATTATTGCGTTGTCAACGGTCTCTGATTAGTATGCAAAGTTTCAAATTATTCAGACTTTTAGAAACCGGTGAAAATTAAGCTTAAAGATTCAGTTACATACATACAACCCAAGCTAATAAAAGCGTGTTAAAAAGTCGACTTATGCCCGCCAACTTAGGACTGTTATTTCTTTTTAATTAAAAAGAAAAACTAAGAACGAACAAAGAAGTTTTTGATCGAACAATGACGAATATTTAACGAACAATTGAAATAGCAAAAAACTGATAAAAAGTCAAATTGTACCCGAAAACTTACGATAGCCTCATTCTGATCTGTCATAAATACTGTTTTGTACAGTCTGTGCGTCTACCACGCGCCGTAGTTAGGGTTAACACTACAAAGAAATAACGATGATATTCAGCCTTCCCATGTTTATATGATTGCTATTCAGTATATAATTGTTATTTTTAATGAGAACTAATCAATTTTGTATATAACTGTTAACAAAATAAAATGTATTCCGTTTCATTCCCGGTAGAACACCATAGTATGATATTATGCTTTTTTAATTCTGCTCTAATAGTTAAAGGATCTAGACAAAGACAATTATTATCAAAAGGCATATTTAAATGTAAGTTATTTTAAATAACAAGTAACATAATCCAAATCAGCTTAGAAGTTCATGCACATTTAGTACTATTAAATAGCAATAGACATACAGTGACAACCCTGACAGATGTATCAGAATCGCTATAATGTCGAGGTGTACAATCGTTGGATAAATCAATTATAAATTTAATTTTAAAGCTTTTAATTAGTATATAACGCATTATCGTAATTAATTATCCTGTATAGTGTATAAATGTGTTAGTGATAAAAAAATTATATAGAAAAAGGTAGAGGTGAGTTGGAAATATAAGCAATAATGATGGACGGAAACGATCTAGACTCTGCAGCCACCAGAAGAGGTGTTGTATCTCAAGGATGGACTCGTATTTCTCAGGTAACACATTTCAGTCTTCACGAAAGCATAGTGTCACTAAAATTCTCTGAGAAATTGTATATTGCACCACAGGATAAAGTTCATATTATACAGAACTTTGTTTAAAGTTGTGAGTGTTTTAGTACATTTAGTTTTTCCTCCAATAATTTAACTTCATATTAACTTATCACGTTCAGGCCGACATCAGATTTACTTAAGTTTTTAACGTAAGTTGTCGTTCTATGCAATTTTTTTTTGAAATTGTTTTAAATTTACTGTTGTTATAAAACACTAATTTCTCTAGTTATTCTTTCTCTCCCTTACTAGATGTACCAAAGCATGCTAGACAAATCAACACCACACATAAAGGCACGATGGATTGGATGTATATTGCTTATAGCATTATTTTTACTTCGGATATTCCTAAAGCAGGTGAGTAAATTAAGTATTTAAGAATAAATCAAAACATACTCAAATCTGTATTTAGGTGTACAACAGCATATCTTAGAAAAAATATCTGATGATATGTTCAACAGCTATTTAATTGGAAGTGAAAGTAACACATAACATTCTAATTAGATTATAGAGAAAACAATTTTTATAAGAATAATCTTCATATAAACATTCTCACACAGCTAAGTATACAGTGATAGACCAGTAATAATTTATTAAAACACACTTAAATGACTAGACATGTAAATTTTTTCTATAAAACAATAATTGGTTGATACTGATCAGAGAATGTGTGCCGTTTGTCAGTGTTACATGATCCCTTGTACTCGTGCTCTTCACTCATGGCTTCGACTACAAAAATGAGCTCACCTCACATCATTGTTATACATTATTGCTATTGCTGTATTGCCATCCTAAAAATATACAATAACTAATTAAGTGTCTAGCACCACTAATTACATTTATTATTTATTTTATGGTATGAATAAAAACATTTTTTTTATTTTAATTGACCTAACCTATTTCAATTATAGGTACATGTCTTATACTACTTGTATGATTTTTCGAGGTTGGCAACTTGTTCGCTGCTTTCTTCACATTAAAAAAGATGAAAGAATTGTGACTTTAGAGTTAGAAATTCTTATAGACTCAATTTCTTTTCTAAACTTTACAAGGACAATTGTTAGAGACTAGAAATCCTAGCAATTTTGACATGTCACATTTATCTTAAACTTGTACCTCCATAAACAAGAAAATCTTCATATTGAAATACACAACTAGTCCTTAAGATGTAGATCATGCTATAAAAATTAAACAGAACTGCTAAAAGCTATGATGAATTAATGTTGCTCGTTTGTTCACATATATTAAATTTCAATTGTGTTCTATTTCCAGGGATGGTACATAATCACATATGCTTTGGGTATATACCATTTGAATCTATTCATAGCATTCCTTACACCGAAAATAGATCCAGCGATGGATTTTGATGGTAAGTACATGTAATTAGTTTAGCAATAAATATCATATTTAGGTAGGAATGATTTAATTATTCCCTTAGACATGACCATTTTGAATTAAATTTAGACATGATTAGATGAAGTTAATAAGTAACAATTAAATTATTTTTTTACTTTATAACATAAATTGGTGTATTGTCCTTTCACATGTCATCTACTTTCAGTTTTGCTTGAAATTTGTATGTCTATAAATGAAAATAGGTAGTATTATAGGGGCTTTGTTCAAGGGGTGCTCAAACACTGAAATGTATTAAACACCCATTTCATATTAGTGTCATTTGTTTGTACATGAAACAAAAAAAAAAGTGAGAATTTACTGATTGAGTATTTTTATTTTATGTTTTATTAAAAGTAAATTATTATATGATTTTATGTAAATAAGGTCTTTAGTAATGCGAGAGTAGTCTTCTGTACAATTAATAATAAAAAACATATTTTTCTATAAATTTACAAATTAGTAACATAACCTTCATCAACTCAAAGTCTTTAAATGAAATATGCACCAGTCTGATCTGTACAATGATTTACTACAATTACACTATGATAAAGTATAACAGAAACATTTAAATTTAATATATCACCATCAAGCAGGCATTTTAGCTACCTGATGTAAAATAATACTTAAGATACATATCGTGAATGGTATTATGCATGAATGTTTCACTCTGACAGATACTATAATAATTATCTAACAATTTCCTTATCTGAATTACTAACATAAACCATTAAATAGAGTGCATACATTAAATTTATTATCAATGTCCTGTCATGACGAATGACGTATTTCGTACATTTTTCATTCAACAAATTTAACTTGCTTATAAAAATCGTAACATCACGCTTGTAATCCCTTAAGAGGTAAGCAGAGGAGTGTAGTACACCTCTCACCAGTTACGTTTACATCCCAACATGGAATAGGTGGTGAGTCTATTGACATACACC
>DWEH01000028.1:0-17819 GCA_018245815.1 Apyrrothrix aesculapus | reverse complement strand
CTTAACTTTTCGTTAAATGTAACATCACGCCTGTAATCCCTGTAAGAGGTAGGCAGAGGAGTGTAGTAAACTCTCACGTGTAACCAGTTACGTTTATGTCCCATTATGGAATAGGTGGTCAGTCTATTGCCATACAAATCCAGACTCCGAGCCACTACACTACCCCCGGGATTTGAACCCAGGACCTCTCGATCAGCAGTCGCGCTTGCAACCAACACGACCAACGAGGCAGTTTTTGTTAACTCAGTGATAACTGTGATTGTCTGTTCAATTTAGCTGTCAAATTTGGCGGCGGCCAAAATACCTACATATCAAAGTAGCAACATAATTTTGCAACACCTACCGATGAAATAAATATTGATAACAAAATGTAGGTTGGCTGCCGTTAACCACCTTCGAATTCGAATATTATCATCCACTATGAGAAGCGCTGGTTCTTATCGGCTATTTTTTCGCAAACACTTACACAAATGGGTCATGTGTATTTTCGCGTGGCTTAGCGTAAATTCGTGTTGGACTACGCGTCTGTATGTCTGCGGTGCCTACGTTGAAACAACATACGGACTTTCTATAAATAAGTTATGAATAAATAAAAAAAAGAAATGTATAACAAAGTGAACGCACGCGGCGTGATTCATCATCAGCTAGTCGGAAAATCGGATTTGGAATTTGCGTTCACAATGTCGTTGACATTTCGCTCGAGTTCGGAAATAAATGGTGACTGTGGTCGTCTGTCTAAAATAACCGTATGCTCCTAACGCTCCTCTGTATAGAGCATAATTGCGTGATACGTTCGAATGGGGCATCGAGATCGAAACACATATTCGTTTATTAGTTATGTTGCAAAAGTTACTTCTTGCGACACGTGTAGGCATTCGTTTGATTACTAAACCCGCTGTCGCCGCCCAGGAATTCCGTTTGATGCCAACTGGGTCCGATGCTTATTTGCGAGGGGTCATCGCAACCCTATTCAGTAAATGTTTCAGGCTCGTTATTCACATTAGACTTAGCCCTTTTGAATCACGGATCTCTTTGAAATAGAACCCCTTTGAAACTATTTAACGTAGACGAGAACTCGCATTGACTGTCCCTTCGATACTTTGTAGACTAGTTTATGTGCTAGAGGGTTTGCTTGCCTATTACATTTGATTCGCCACGCAAACCAGTATTTTTGCGATAAAGAATAAACTGGAATTTAGTTATAATAATACACAGGTTTGCTTCAAATCTCGCAATCTCTAACGAGGCAGACGTATAAGTAAAACTGCTATTACCGTATCTTTCTCAATTCATCCTTAATGCTTGTAATCGTACCAGCGCTGGAGCGTTCATAAAGCGCTTAGAAAATGTTTACAGAGAAAATATCTCGTTGTCTCTACATCTTGGCATGATAATAGTGAACCATATTTTGTAAAAGTGCAATTTAATCTATTACTGACTCTTTCGTGTTCTGGATGTGCTCCGTGTCCTGACCCTATGTCTTGTTCCGCAGGTTGTATCAAGAGATTGCAGCAGCTTATTACAAGCGCACTACCGTCTCGACGGCCATCCACACGTCAATCCAATCCACGAAGTGCTAGTCGGTGACAAGAGGGTGTATTTAATCTTCCCCCGGTCACATTCTGATCTCCACTCGTACGTGCGAGCGAGGAAACGGCTAAGGGAACACGAAGCCCGCAGACTGTTCCGACAAATGGCTGAAACAGTTGCCGCATGTCACGAACAGGGCATCGTTTTAAGGGACCTCAAGCTAAGAAAGTTCGTCTTCGCCGATCCGCAGAGGTGAGTCTTCAAGAAAAGAAATCCATAATTATCTCTGTTTTAAATACATTATGAATAATATACAAAATATGTCACACCAATTGCCTCAACATACGTAAACAAGTACAGGTTAGCTTTGCCTGCATGTATACTGTCGTGGAGTCGATTGCGTCGACAGTTGTAGATGGTTTCTTAACTTTATGTGCTGTGTTTTCGCAAGTTGATTTAATATAGAGAAACCTCGGTCAGCATGAGTTGCAATCGTTTGAAATACGACATTATCTCCTGTTAGTGCAGCCAGCCGGTCGGCCGCGGTTCCGACCGGCGTGTGCTAAATTTTGACCAATGAAACAGTTGACGCAACAGTCCCGTAGAGACGATATCTCCCGGCGTTAGCAACCGAATCGCCTCGGAAATCGAAATTACTTGTGCAACTTTCAACAGGCTGTCAGTGAAAATGGCTAAATCAATTCTTCTTGTATTACGACTATATTAATTTCCATTTACTTGTTTGAGACGTTAGAAATAAATTTCGTTGGACCAAAGCGTGATCAATCAATGACTTTCTTAATTTTTTTATCGTTGCGCTTTTAGGCGGTAGGTCGTGAGAAACGAAATTTTCGAGAGGACAAAAACATCTACAAGGAACCGGAAACTGTCTGTTTTAAGTAATGCGTCATTTCCTGTGCGCTAAGAATGACGATAAACAGTTATCGAGTAATTCATTATTACCATTGCAGCTCAAAGATAAAGAGCCTATTAGAGACATGTTTTCCGGTGCCGTTTACCTACTCAAAGTTTCCGGCTGATTACACGAAAGTACATGCAAACTTCATTTAATTCGCATTTGATTATAAGAACATACCATCAGAGATATGTACGTATACGATAGATGTTGATAATATTCATCGTGATATGGTTACAAGTAAAACACGTACGACAATAGGACAATTGTATGCGCGAAGGCAACAAAGTGTTACCCAACGCCATTATTAATTACAACCGACGGGCGGTAGGAACTGGCGGATTTTCGAACTTTTGAAACGTTATCTGGCCTCCATTGTTGCGAATATCTCCGGCAATGCTAGCGGCTCAAGGCGAACGGTGTCATTGCTGTGTACAATACTCCACAATCGGGTCAAGGGTCTGCGCCCGCGCACCGACACACGCAACGCACGCACCTATCGACCCCTGTGCACTAGGGAACCTGTCCACCCTTATCGGATCAGGTGATTCCGAACACCATGCAAAAGGAATATTTTATGCACCCCTTATCGACCAAATTCCAAAGGGTTAAATAAAATTCCACCATTCGTCTTCTCTTGGTATTCCGACCCATCGTCTTTGTTGATTTAATGAGATTTCTTTGTTTGGTTAATAGGTTTTAATCAAAGCAATTTTTTAGATTATCCCTTTAGCTTTTTTTATCACATACTTTAGTTATTACTATGTCTCGATTTAATTAATATATAATTTCATTTGAATACAAATTCGGCGTTCCTCCCACGATCGGGGCAACAACCTATCTCTCGTAATCTCCTTGACGTCCCCGCTGGAACAATGTACATTACGCCTCCGCAGCCTCCAGAATATGACCGAAATGGTTTCTTTGACCGAGCCACGGTGCACGTCCCCGGTGACATTCGCCAGACGAATTCGAAAACGCCTTTGACGCGACCGCTATATCGCAGTGAAATACATTTCGAAAATCCTGATATAACAGATAAAGTTCCGACCTCAGTCAGTTTACAAACGAAAGCGCATCTTTATTTACACAACAGTATTAACTCGGTCTCCTTTGAGTGGACAGACGGTGGAAAAAAGGTAAAATTTAATACCCTTCAGCGAAGTATCATCAAAGCGAGCGCTGTCAAAAGCGTCGTTTCGCGGTGCAGAACTGGAAGCAACTCGAGTTTTGGCTGAAATGTAAAAACTTGCACTACCCCTTACGTAATATCAGAGTCGCTACAGATGTGAGCAGCTCGCGATTTGAGAAGCCTTCACAAAGTTTTACCTCAAAGCAAGAATGTTTTACATTTGCTTATTACACAGAAAACCTGAAGCATAAACTCTTCGCCGCCGGCACTAGAATTTTTTAATAAAACCAATTGACTAACAGCTAAACTCGCCTTTGCTGTTTGATAGGAAACATGAGAATAAAACAAACTGATAAATAGTAGCTACAAATTTATATCTATACCAGTAATCAATTTGATTAAGCAGGATATTGCAGATGTTTCCAGTTTTATCACATGTCGTTTTCAAAACGGAAATGTTGCTTTTTGTTTTAAGTTTAACGGACCGTCATCTGCAGGTCAGGTAGTCAGATGCAAGAAGGACGGTCGTTTGACCCTAAAATCTAAATCTCGCTAATGGCCGAACGTGTCCAATTTTCCCAGAGAACTGTTGGTGAGACATCTGATCATTGGAATGGTTAAAAGTAATTTACATATATCACGACAGCTGACCTTGTTTAGCCGTAATAAATTATAATGATTATGCACAAGCCACGATGGTCAAGTCTTTTCTTCAGCTGGTCTTCGCTTTCGTGAGAATGGTCGCATGTCTGATTGTACTAGGTGCAACAACAGCAAGTGCCCACCTCTATAACTTGGTTCTCACGTCTGTGATATAAAGCAACCCCTTATTATAAATTCGAGTCATCCGGTGGGACGCCATGCTGCGACATCCCGCGCTACGTTCGTCCCGTTTCAAATGTAAACAAGAGTATTAATATTGATTCCGCGTTCTCTTTGCCGCTTTGAAGTGGATTCCCTTAACACTCAACCTTAGGTTTTCACGTCCTTTGAGACTAGAAACAAATTATTTTTCTTTATCAAGCCACAGTACTCCAGGCTCGTCTCAGGAACCTTTGACATGATAATTACAGTAAAATATTCCTAACATTATTCATACTGAGACTCTTTGTTTATCTGAAATTTTAAGTATACATTTTGCTTGCATATTGTTATACGTATATCATAGAAACATATATGCTTATATCATAGAATGTGATTTGAAACTAAATATAGAATAACGACTGAGGAAATCTTATTTAAAAGAGCATGAGCAGTTTTCATAAACAATGGGAAATTCTATGCTCAAATCATGAGCTCGTTTCAGAGCTCATAGATGTGTTAAATGTATTGCGAGTAATGAAGCATATCAACATCTTAGTGAAAACTTTGCTGTCAACCGACGCCGTGAAACATATATTTGAGATTTTTGGAAGGAAATCGATGTCCCCTATCGCCGATAAGCCAGGTAGTGTTCTCCCTATTCCAAGGCGGCACCTGCAGCTTACATAAAGTCGTTAACTAAAGTGGCCATCCTCAATTTTTTTTTGCGTCGTATTTACCTCTAATTCGTCACTCGTTCCATTTAAAAATGGAAAGCCGGAAGTTTATCGTAAACTGGACAAAATTTAATGCTTTATGAGATTTTCGATAACAGGAAATACCACGCGGAACTAAATCCTACAGTATTTATTGAAATTTTGTATTCTTTAAAAATTTAATTTGTCGTGCACGCTTTTACAGCAAAGAAAATTACATAAATCTCATAACGCACCAGACAGAACGGAGCCCGCTTTGTGCTCTTCATAGATATTACGAGGCCTTTGTAAACAATCTCAGGTATAAAATTGTCCCCGGCGCATTGTTCGCCCCGTCCCGCCCACTCCGCGCCAAAATAATAATACCCAGCGAAATGTTCCAGGTAACAAAACAAAACTCAAGATTTTTTGCGTAACACAGTGTTCAGGAGCCGGATCGGGTGATCGAATGCACCGCAAACAATGACGATGCCACGATATGCCGGCGTTAAGTTACACAACTCGATACATTTATGTGACGTCATCACCATTATGTACTATCGTACCTAATTTTATAAAAGCTCGTACGCGGCGACCAGGTGCGCAGGAAGCGTAGTCTAACAAAGCGGATTTCAATCGGACTGACCGCCGTCTAGTCGCGAAAGTATATTCATTCGCACGTCTGCGGCGCTAACGGGATATTTACGTCCGTAGCAGCGCTGGCGCTCGGCAGCGGATGTGCCAAATTGGTCCGCGATAGACCCGGCAGACGCCGTCGCGTCGCATACCGGCCCGGCCACCGGCTGACACTACATTTTCTTCCATGCGAGAGTCAATTTAAATTCGGATTCAACTTACACGCGATCGTTCCTACCTGCAATTTTTGCAAGGAGCGCACGCAATACGATACAGCCTCTTAAAATATCCCCCGAGGTGGTTGCCGACATATCTGCGGCGGTAGATCGCGGCCGTACCTGCACCTACATCGACTATTTTGAAAACGTTTTGAAACGGTTGCCAAAGGCTCGTGGTGCAAGACTCCGCCACGTTACAGCGACGCATTTGCATAATACCGGGCGCTCGGTAATCCACCCGTACGTCTCAGTTTCGACAGTTGTATAACTTCGGTGAACCGTGAGAGTCATTGTTGGCATTGCATAACAGACCCTTGGCTACACGTTCGCCTAGAAACGGGAGCTGCGCAGTTTAGTTTGGCACGCGGCGCCAGCGCCTGGGCGGAGTCAAATATGACTGCGCATCGTATCAGAATATATAACGTGATTCAGGCGTGCCGGAATTCCGCCAGCAATGCTGCTCGTTTTGGGGCGTTTGTTTGCGACCTCGTACTCGTGCGGCTGCTGAGGTCGCGGCAACTGTGCCAATGTCGCGCTGGCGATGCCGACGCGGCGCCGCGGCCGCCTCCTCGCTCGTGCGGAACAACTGGACTCATTTGAAAACAATGATGCGCATTTCAGTTTATAGACTGCATTTCAGGAATCATTGTACATCCACTTGCAACACAAAGAATGCTGCCAGTAATACCCACACAGCTTTCTCAATCCGTAAATACGCGAGTCAGACGAAGACGACGCGAACATTCGTCACGACTATAAATAACGTATGTTCGCACCTTTTTTGGTGATATGAAAACACCGGATGTGGCTACCGGACGTTGAACGCTAGTGCATTGCTCTCTTAAGAATACTACTACACATTGTTATTCTGAGAAACGAACTACCGGACATTGCTGCCGTCCATACAAAAGAAAATCGAATTGTAAGTTGAATCGAAAGCGTAATGTTTACATGCAGCTTGTTATTTACTGAGCAACAGGATCATTGTTGCATAGGAAGAGCAAGGATCCGGTCGGCAGCTATCGATTTGCCGTATATATTAGATTATTTTGTTAACTTCCTGTCGCTAAAGCAACAGTTTCTCAATGCATCGTAGACTTAGCTGTCGGGTGCACAGCTGAGAAAACGCACGACTAGCTATTAAATCGATCACGTTGCGTAAAACAAAGGTCTGCGAAACCTTGTGCAAGCGGCGCGCCCGCGCTGCGCCGACATATCTGCGGATTTGCGTAACCGCGCACTTATCCGCCGATACGACGCCCGTGTGTTGTGACACGCTCCGCTTGCCTTCATCTGTAATACTTGCATTCATTCAAAATGTGCCTAGTACAAGCTGTAAACGGTTACTCAATAAATAGCGCAAATGGCGGGCAACACTGAATGTTTATTTCCTAACAAATCCCGGTATCAGCAACGATCGATATACTATTGGCGTTAATTTTTTTGTGAATGTTACAAGTGGTGTTGTTAGGTTCCTTAAACACTATATATTTCCTACATTACGACATCAAACATCCGAAAATACTATTCGATGTTTTTATCCTGAGCTATAGTTTTTGTTCGGTACAGTATTACTATTCCTGCGAATGTTAAACAGACGTGGCTTCCAGCCACGGGCAGCGGTCCGGTGTGGCTGTCACGTCATGATATCACCGAGTGAGTCATCGCGGTCGTGACTGGAGACGGTGAGCGTCGGATGAACTGGCTTAACCTCTGTCCGAGGTCTGAAACATGCTCGTGCTCGTGAAGTATCTACGAGTAGCGGATACTTCGGAATATAAATTCAACACCCGACACAAACACGAGTTACATTTGAATTGAATACTTCTCATATTTAATGTAATGCGAAGTTATGACAAGATTTAAAACATACAGCCGCTAATTGAATCTCATTAAAATAAGTTTTACTTAAACTTAATTGAGCCTGTAGGTAGTCGCAATCCGGACGTTTGCTCTGCATCTTGATAGCGAAAAACATGGGGCTTAGAAACTCCAGCGTAGCAACTAAGCCATTATGGCTCCGGCAGACTGCCGTCATACTTTCCGCTCTATGAGCGCACGCGACCTTATCCCAGCAAAGGATAATTCAAGCGCATTCACAAGTCCCTTGCAAAAAACGCGCACGTGCCGCCAATTAGGGGACGAGACTTCATGCGCCCTCTAGACTCGTCTCACAAGAGCGCCCGTAAAGAACGAAGGTGGAACCACTGACCACCAAGACACGCGTTCGCCGTTTCTAAGCCGACGTTTCGTTTTACACCGTTCCGTGTCGTTCCATACGACTTGCCATAAGATTTTAGAGCGAGCTTAAACCATAACTCCACTTTAGGTGACAGATTTTATTGTTACTTCGTATTTTTAGCGCTTCAAAACTCGCTGCGTCGCTTACGTCGTTTCAGTCCACCAGCTACACGGCTGCATATCCGCGACGCGAAGGTCGCTGACCGTCGAAACTTAACCAGCGTGACCAAAACACAGGTCTTTATACTAATGAACGGTGGATACGTCCAACTGCAATAATTATAATACATACAGAATTAATTAGAAAGTTATTAAGTTCACGTTTGACGACCGATAAATAATTTAAAGAGATTCATTCGCCTTATATCGCTGCTCAATCAACATATCTTACGTCGCTATTTATACGAGACTTAATATGGTTCTCTATTATGTTCATAATGCATTTTCCCCTAGTTACCGCGCAAACACGAGTGCCACACCACCGTTATCGGCTCGCCTTCGACAATGAGTCTGTTGAACTCGGTTGCCAGCTCATTTTAAATGAATTACCCAGAAATGTGCCTCGGTGTTACGCATAGTGCGCCTTTTTCCACACAATACGGTGCACAAAAGAATTTCGAGATGATAAATTCAGTCCGTCTTTGGGTAGTGAAAATAAAATGTGAGCCTGGGCACTGCGTAACAATGAATCAGACAGTATGACAGGGTAGTGAATGCCATAATGAATTCCACATAAGAGTGCGTCAGTGCAGTTGATGACGTCATCGAGAGGGAACTTATTAAAAATCGGAGGGCGCCAATAGGAGGGTTCGGGATGAATCATCGAATCTCTTATTCGGTCACTACCCTCGTATTCGGTAGGCTATTTATAACTAACCCCAACGTAACCAAAATATTTTCGTACGCTCGAATAGCAACAATCCAAAATAAAGTTCCGTAATTGCTACGCTTATACTTGTATATTCAGAGTATAAAAATATCGCCTTAAACTTCTTTGACGTCATTACTCAATATAGACATTCTGGAGTTACATAACAAAGTATTTGTAGTACTTGGGTTTTTGTGCCTATTAATTTGAAGCAGAACTTTTAATTAGTAATTCTTTACAACGTGGTGCTTCGTTGATCGAGTGGTTGCAAGCGCGATTGAGTCCTGGGTTCAATACCCGGGTTAGCTACTATTGGATTTTTCTAACTTAGATTTTCTATTTGAAATTTCTAGTAGTGGCTTGGAGTCTTGATTTGTGTTCATTGTATTTCAATAGGCTCACCTCCTATTCCATGATGGTATGTAAATGTAATTGGTGAAACATGGGAGTGTACTGTACTCCTCTGCCTACCTCTTGAGAGATTACAGGCGTGATATTACGTTGTGCATCTTACATGAAAAGTACTAGTTGATTTATATGTAAAGCAGCTACCGAAACATTGTTTCATTAGGAAACTAATGGTAAACACAATATATGTTAAAAATACTAACGCACAATACCAAAAAGAAAACTTCTGGTGCGTCGATTTAATTTATTCACGGTCGACAACACCAGAGAACAAAATGTACCCGGGAGGATTCAGCGGAGTGCAAGCCAAGGTTCATTTTTATGAGAATATAAAAAAACCTAGGCAACAGCGGCGCACTCAAGTTTCGTATTAAGAGCTTTATGATCCAGGATAGTGACCTGGCTACCGATCTACATCGTAAATCTTAAAGCCTTCGCTCCTTCTATCAACTTATTGTCTCTCTATCTTGGTGATCGATAACTTTGTATATGGAAGAAGAGTATATAAATTCGTTTTCCTTCCCCATAAATATTTTGTTATTGTGACAGAAATGAAATTCTATTTTTGTGTGAAAATAGATGTTCTGTTTTGGAACGGCGCGTAGGTGAGTATGTCAAAAATCCCAAATAACATTGAGCCAAAAATATTCCTATAACATTACCGTTTCATTCTGCTTAACTACTGACTGACGGAGGCGTTGGCAATTTCGACCGTCCTTATTTTGTTTTCAGTAAATAATATCGTCTGTATTACCCACCTACGTGAAACGTTTGGTGCGCAAAATATTTTGTTGCGGGGGTGGTAGTCATATAATTCTGCTCAGGGTACGAGATCCTTAAAAATTCGTCCGACCTTCGCTAAAATTGAAGGCTAACGCCCACGCGTCACTGTGCTCGACAAAAGGAATCTCTTTAAATAAGTCGGAGTCGGATACTCTCTTAAATTTGTACATTTTGTTTTTATTTTAAAAATAGTATCCGTGCTCTACAACACCCCGATTACGTTATTGACCAAGGTCTAAAACGTTTTTTGCACGCGGCTTTCGAGTGAAATGCCAAATTCTGCGTCAGGCGGAAGACTAGTCGAGAATACATTATACGGCCTTGGCCGCGGTAATCGAATTCGCTGGGAGTCGAACCGGCGAGTCATAATGATTTACAGCTCCACCAATTTCCCTGCGTTTCGACCGTTTACCTCCGCACGAGACGCGCGGGCGGCTCGGCAAAAACATACACAACCGGTCGCGGAGTGGCCAGAATTACGATTAACCCTCAATCTGCAGTTGCGATGCGTATATCACTAAAATACCTGACGTCCGCCGTTGTGAGCTTGATGCGTTTTTTGTTTTTGCAATAGTTTATTCTCAACTGGCTACCACATTTTAAATAGGACGCGCGTAGCCGTGCGCCCCGTTAAAAACCGCTTCGACCAGTTTCTCGCGGTACTATCAAGTCTTACCAAAGATAAAAGTATTATAAATAGACACATTGAAATGTCCATAGAAACGTTTGATTCTTGTTATTGGTTATCCTCTTCTGAAGTTTGATTTTAATTATCGTGTACATTTTCCTGCAAACAACAAAAGGCGGCTACCTATTATTTTAAAGTCAATTACCAACCCAAATGAGGTTCTCATTTACGAGGGCGTCGCACCTCATGACTATGCGATAGCTGTAATGAGTGTACCAGGTTCGAGGCTCGAACAATGGTGGAGTAAAGTCATTACAACGCGACTCACGAACGACTGTCCCTATAACCAGTTTCCTGTTTTCTTGCACTCGCATAAGACTTATTATACCGATAACCTCGATATTGAAACCTAGTGGAGTGTCTAATGGACTAGTATTTCTTATGCAAGGTAAGTGCTTCGTGTCGTAGCGATTCTCTCCCAATAACGGGGTATAAGTAAGGTAATTAGAAACCCTGATACTTATCTTAAGTAATGTTGATGTTAGCAAAATGAGCTCGATTACTTGTTGACACTTTTAAGTGTATATACAAAATGAATCGGTTCATTCATCATGGTGTTTATTCGAAAGAATTAAGGGCACCAGTGTTTCCCCAATTCTTGTTAAAGGGCCTTACTGACTTTTAAGGGCCGAGATCTAGGTAGTTGCAAAGCTATATTATTTTTACATGTACATATATAAGTGAATCTATTTTTCCGATATAGGTCCCCTCACTAAACACTCCAGTTACTCGAAAAACAATTATTTGAATTTAAATAAAGTCATTATTGATAAGGAAAGATTAAAATTCAATGTATGCGTACTTTTCTGAGTCATTTGCATAGGTGTTGGTTGATAAATAAAGTAATATGTTTTCAGATACGTTTAATACTGAAGTAATTTACGTCACTGAATTGTTTTTATCGTTATTAAACTTATTATTCCAAGCGTGAAAAAGATTCTTTGTCCACATTATTGGCCATTTTCCGGTAATATTGAACGCTATGTTCTGGTAAATGATGAGTTATGAGTAATTAAAGATTTCGTCTTAATTGGGATTTACGTAGCCAGATAACCAACCTAACTACTAATGATGTAATTAGTTTCCGCGATGACACCATACATATTCCTCGAAACAATTAGCATTCGAATAAATACCATTAACAGAAAATCTCTACGCACTCATTATTCTCTTCAATGTGGATATTAACTTGTCCTGGTCATAATGATTCCGCTGAACTTCAGTCTTCCCCTTTTAACGCGGCCTTAATATGTACTATGAAACTTAAAATGGAAATGTTGACTTCTGTCTTCACAGAATAAAACCAAGACACAGTGAATTGCTAAAGACATTGCACGAAAGAAAATCGACTCTTAAAATAATAGAATAAGGTTTAATTTATAGCAAGATGTTTCTCAATTTTATGATAATAGAAGCGCTTCCGGCCGATAGGAGTCGTGAATGTTTTCTTCGATCGGCGGAGGGGGGATGGGTGAGTTAGAGGGGACTGTCCTCTAGCCGATCCGCGGCGTAGGCGCATCCTAATCTCGTTCATCTGACGTAACTCAGTTCACGGTCAACAAGAGGAAATGACGCAGGCGGCGCGCGCCGCTGCCAACGTTACAACACGCCGGTGTGTCAAAATTGCCAAAACACTTCGCGTAATCAAAGGGGGCACCAATGAAAATAAAACTTCGAGTCCTGCGGGGTTTCATTCTATTCCAGATCGCTTTTCGCAACCATTTAACGCCAGTATGGCTAATTATAGCATTTTTATGTTGTCCCCCGGATTCGTAAGAAAATTGACGCAACTCGACAAGTCGACATTGCTCACGTAACTTTGAAGACGTACAAGATATTTTTTAATGAGATTCGTCAATAACTACAAACTTCTTTAAAGTATCCTCATAATCGAGGCATGCATGCATGCATATCGTGATCGTAATATAATCGGAAATAATTAGGATCTCTCCGACTATTAATATTCTGCAAACCAGTCCACGTTTAATTAAACGTGGACTGCAATTGCAAACCGGCCTTATACCGACCGGTTCGCTAGTGGCTCGCTTCTTGTAAGGGTCAGTTATAGTTTCATTTGTAGAACCCCGCCACGAAGTCGTAACTCTTCTCCGAAACGTTATATACACGCGCTCTTACTAAACAGGAAAATGTTTTGTAATGAGTAATTTCCCAACTATTCAACTGCGGAGTCAATAATATTTATTTAAGCAGAATCATAATGGAGACTTGCCGATATTTATTTAACAACATTGAATAGGTAGATTTTTCAAAAGGTTTGTATTTTTTCGCTTTTTACACAAATGTACAATATATAAATGATATTTGTTACAACATGTGAACAATATTTATTACAATTTGTATATAAAAATATGTATTGTGAGATTGTACAGTTTATGGAAGTAATGAACTATAGTCACATTTTCAATCGAATTTTGTTTGGACGGATATTTATTAGACTTTTGTGAATTTTCGGAAACCACGAGTCAAAGCCAATTCGAGTCCAATTTCGACTATGTATTATTACAATTTATAGGCCGAATGATCTTAACATCGAATATCAAGTTATTTTTAGGATTCAAAGTAGAGATGTGCGATATTTATTTTTATAGGATCGTAATCATATCGCTCGATTCGATCGATTCGCTAGAAAATCGAATGAATTTGTATCTATCCGAAAATCTCTTAAACTATGCTTGCGATCAGACCTTGTGATAAATCGATCCGGATCGGCGCATAGCTAAATCAAAATAGCGCCCAGCTTGATCTTTGAGGAAATTCAAGCTGCCACAAAACACCGACGACGTTTTTTGTAAACATGTTGATTAACAATTTGGGCATCAAGTTCGACTCTTCTTTGGGCCGAGGTGCACAATGTAACTAACGCCAACCACGTACGAATTGGAATACTTAGTTGCCAAACGATCTTGGCGATTATCAGTAATATACTTTAACAATATTTTTCCGTGTAACAGCGTCTAGCGTCGTGCGCTCCGTGCACAATGACATTGAAATGCGTGGTGTTGCGAAATGTTTCTCTTTTCGTGGCTCTGGCCTCGCGGCGCCGAGATTGACGAATACGTATAATAACTCTGAGAACATATGCGACCTCTGTTCGCGGCCGCGCGTTGCCCAACCGACCGCGACAAACAATACCCGTGCATACAAACTCGATTATAATATTAATTGTAACTGTTGCATGCCGTCTAAAACTGGACCACATTAAACTGTCATGTTCACTCCAATTGATTGTAACATCGCCAATTAGTGACCGACAACTGACCAAGAAATTCTTGTCGTAACCTATCCGACTGGGCACTTACAAATAATTGCGCTCGACCATCAGATTTACGTCGATGCAAATTTATTTTTTGTCGTCTTTTTTGGCAATAAAATGAATTAATTTACGCGAACATAACAACACCGGGCAGCGAGAGTTTCCAAATATAAAAATAAAAATTGAAAGTTACTTATTAAAGTAAATGTCAACACGCTATATGACATTCTGTCTCCGGCGCGATAAGACGCCGCGTGTCCAATAACAATCTTACGCCTAAATGTATTGAGTGCAAATTAGACTGGGCGCCCGTGATCGGGTCGTGTCATTGCCGGTGTTGATGATCCCCAGACGATATGAAGTCACCGACGTTTATTCCTTCACACCGGCGACAATAGTTTCGCGTCATTAATAATTCACCGTACATACCACTCGTGTTGTTCTACGCTGTACAATCAATCGTGTTTATACAGACCTCACGACAATTTGCGCACCAGTCGTAAGAATACCGCTTGATTCGCGAGCGGCTGATGTAATCGACAATTATAAACACAAATTTACTTGTACCGGGTAGGTACTCGTTGAAATTGCGCATTTACAGAATCCCAAGGTGGATGAGTTATTTCGGTTATAATACGTAACGAATCAGCACAATTTAGTTAGGTTCTAATTTAGTGTCGGGGGTTGGAAATGCGCGCACACACGGTTTGACGAGTGACGTATTCAAACGCCCACGGGAAAGAAAGGCGCTCTCGGCATGTGTTGTTTACGTCACCAGGATCGGTGGCTACTTTTGTGTGGGATCGCAAGCCGTGACGTAATATAATAAGTTGCGAATGTTTCGGTATTGAACGCGGCCCGCGGAGTGGCAAGTCGTAACGCGGTGACGTAGGCGGTAGACGGAAGCGGTTACGCGTGGCGGCCGCTCGGACGGCACCGATAGGCCACCACGGCTGCCGTGGCCAAGGACGGCCGGCCGCCACTAGCACGGGCGCACTTGCGAAACGTGGCGCTGATGCAATAGCGATGCACTTAAACTCCTCATTATTCTAAATACAACCAACTTGAACACGTTACCATTTAACATTTGTTTATTGTTCTACAATACCAGAATTCCAATTAACCATAGCGATTTGTATCACAAAATCATCTATACATCTGATAATGAAATAACCATCGCGTAATACCCAAGCTTGAATCTATTTATTCAGCATCCATCGATTCAAATTATAATTAAAATAGAAGCTGATTTCAAATTGCAATCAATAACGGTGTACAATAGTTCTATATAGAAATAGTCTACACGAATGTTGTTCAATATCACATACCAGACAACGTACGTACATGCATACTGTCACGCGTAATATTAATGGGTTACGTCATCGCAATGAAAAAACACTAGCAATTAGCTAACAATTAATTAACTCAAAATGTACAACTATTTGTTTGGCAACACTACGATTGATTTGTGGTTTAACAGCACGCCCTTGACTATTTCCAATTCTTACATAAAAAAATTGCATAAATTGGCCGCTCCTCGTACACGTGGTGACGTGGAACCAAGAAAAAAATTGTTTATAAAAAAACAGTTGTTATTGAAACTTTTCATGCGCCTATTTTACAGTAAATCGAAATTATTTTTGTACTACCCACATTTCCTCCTCAGACCGCGTGACGTGTTAACATTTTTTGCACGGAGCGCCTTCAAGTAAATTCCCTTTGACACGCGTCGTTCGCCTTCGCTGAATGATACGAAGGTGATATGAGTGATGTAATTAACGTGTTATCTTGCAATACTCTCGTGTATGTACATTGTATATTAAAAGAGCTTTAACTTTTAGTATATGCAACATTCTATGGTTCACCATATTTAATGTGATTGGAGGTCTGTAATGAAATTTTGAACATTCACCAGATAACAATATTATCATCATCCTCATCATCATCAATCCTCTTTTCATTCCACTCAACTCAGTATTGACCCATGTGAAATAATACATTTAACTTTACAAAGACAAGAAATATTCCAAGACCACATTTCATGGTCGTCGCATGAAATTATATTTTCGTTACAATTGCGTTCAGTTTTTCGTGTGTTCAACAATAAGTTATTATAAGTGTGTAAAATTTGTTAACAAAGCATTTTGTTTGTATGTCTTTGTGGCCAACATCTTCTACGTTCAGTTCGTCAATGTCATGAATGGTATAAATTTACGTTGTAGTCTTGTTATTTTATCTGTCTCTCTCTATCTCCTTTATTTTGTATCTCGTGTTTCTCGAAAAACAACAGGAAAAAGGAGCTTATTGACACCATTAGGTTTCAGATAAACATTTTGCATTTCATTGTCTAAATCGCACGCCATTTTGCACGTTATTCTCATTCGCGATAAGATACAAAACGCCGCATAACGACTACATAGATTTGTTATTCCCCCTTGTCGTCCGTGAATTCCCATATCAAATGATTTAGCGATGCTAATATCGTCCACGCGGGTAATAAAATCGGATAAATGACGTACGAACACAGGAAATTACCCACTTGTCCTTATCTAGTTGCGGATAAAGAAGTCACGATAAATTGTACCGTACGATTTTTCCCGAAGTTCAAAGAAATAGGTCGTATATTGTGTTTTGATAACGACCACAAGTTTTCTGATAAATGGCACACGTGATTGTGTTTTTCGACCATCCACATCCTTGTAAGATACACCTATTCTTACATCATTTACATTTGCGAATTGCGTCAATAGTAACCTCTGTGAAGTATCTCCTATTTCAATAGATAATGAATACGTACGTAGTCAATCAGCAGCCATAACATTCACATGCACAAACATATGCATGGTGCAGTTACAATTGTTAGTTTATTGCGAGAAACGCAAGATTGAAATCGTTCGAGACGATTCTATCGGAAAACAACGAATGTTTTCAAATGAATGATAAGCTCCGTCAACTTCCGCGTTCACTGCGCAGTTCACATCCTGTTTGTGAGAAATCTCGATTGTAATGGAAACGTTTCTATCAAACGGTTTTCCTCGAACCGTCGGTGGTATCGAAAACCGGTACGAATTAATCGATAATAACACACATTAATTTATCATTGTCGTTACCAATGCTCGAGTAAGAATCCGGCGTTCGGCCTCCACTCGAGCACGGTGGCTCGGTTCAATGTCAGTTGCGCAAACGTTGCTCTTCCGCCTTCGATCCCCTCCACCAGGAACACCTACCAGACGGTTTAATTCAAATGTAACGCCTCTTATCACTAACAGATACAATGTTTCTCATCTGTAGAAGTCTAAAACAATTGATTACAGATCCGTTTAAACTGATGCAACGTTTATTGTAAACATCGATAGACATACCTACGTGATCTCCATCTTGTTTTGATATGATCTCACTGTTTAGAATTAAACATCCAGTGATTATATGCAACTATCATAGACGTGATTCTCCGATGAACGTTTTGCGATATCTGCACCCGGGACATTGACAAAAAGTGCAAAGTCAATTGACAAGCAAATAACAATATCATCGAATTAATCTCAGACATTCAAATAATATAAACGTTCGAAGGTATTAATATCGTTCGTATTGTATTTTAATATTATTCCAATGGACATATTTACAAG
>DWEH01000027.1:0-17826 GCA_018245815.1 Apyrrothrix aesculapus | reverse complement strand
GTGTAGTACACTCCCGACTGTAGTGCCCTTGTACATTAGTACATGTCCATTTTTCTTTGTTTTAACTGTGTGTACTGTGCGTGTGTATGTGTGTGTGTGTCATCATCATCATCAGCTTATCTCAGGCTCCTGATGCACATAAGCCTTCCCTGAGGGGTATTTGTGCATAATCCCCACGCTGGGCATGCGAGTTGGAAATCGCTTTCGTATGCGAGCAGTTGAATTGCGTAAAAATATTCAAGAAGTCTTCCACATTTTCACTCGTAGCTGCATAAGTAAGCCGGTGTCCACTGCCATTGTTCCTGGTGAAGGATATTTCATTAATTTCCTTGTGAAATCATAACATGACCCCGACGGGCTCCCATATAATTTATTAAGTTCTTTTTTTATTGACATTAATAATCATTTTATCTGTATCTGCATTAAATCGGCGACTCCTTTGTGATTTTTTTTTAAATTCTTCATTTGCTACGCTAAAGTCGCCTGAGAAATACTACAGCTACGGGCAATAATAATTTAATTAGGAATATCTAAATCTCAATTTTTTTTGTAATTTTTGATGAAATGACTAGTGATATTGGGAGAAATGGTATTAAATATCTAGCAGTGTACATTTTTGACTAGCTTACATTTATTCAATGCACAAAATGGTTATGTTTATTGAGGCTCGTAATGATTTTATAAGAGCAGGTGTATTGATCCTTCCGACCAATTTTAGACAATGCCATGTTGAGATTAGAAGAAGAAGCAAATCCTTATCAGATAATCGAGGAATTCTTGGAAAATTTGGTCGACCAAAAGGGCGGAGTAGTACAGTTCCTAAAAAGAAATGGCATAAACACAAGTATTTTTTGGTCGATTTATCACTGGAGACAAGATCTTATATATTAATTCAAAATACAAAAAGCGTGGCTCTCTCCGTTTCAATCGTTACAAAGTATTACCGAATCAGATTCAGCGGCAACCCATTTTACTTCCTGGAACTAAGAACACACCTCTCCCGTAATTGCGGTGGACCTGGAGCATACTTCACCATGAACCTTCTTGTCGGACGTAGGGGATAGTGGTAAACCCTCATTCGTCACGTTTAGATCCCAAAAAAGTGCTTTAGTGTCTTAAGTAAGTGGTCGCGAATTGTTACTTTTGAAATGCTGAAACCTGTATGGACTGAACGCAAACCTGTACTGCGAATAATTGAATGAAATAAATAAATAACTAATTGAAAAACGTCCAGTTGTTAAAAACAGACATGACGTTTTTCCACAATTTGGTAATGCAAGCGGCCCTTTACAACCCGAGCCCTGGTAAAAATATTAAAATTGGGGTGCGCTAGAACTTATAATTGTGTCCCCATGAGGTCCAGTCACTGCTTCGCCTGCCATATTCACTCGACATTGCATCGTAGGAATTGTAAGCCTTCGGTCACCTCTACACCGTGCAGTAACTGTACCCAATTGAACAAGAAATTTTAAATTTAATATTTGATTCTAAATGCAATTAATACACATTGATACCTGATTGATAAGTTTAAAAATGTGCACCCTAAAAGACAACTGGCAACAAAAAAAACAAAGGCCAATACGTCTTTGATTTGAATAAAACGTTAAGCACTTTGTAATATTTGGTTTGATTTAAAACAAACTGTATATTACTACAACATTACTTTCCGGTCTTCCTGAGATATGTTTACGTCTTATTAAGTTGACATCCTAGAGTTAAGAACAATATGAGTTAAAAAAAGGTCTCTATGTACGACCTACAGACAGTCGACTATTTTCAAGGGTTTGGCCTTAGAAGCACTGTGCTACTTCTTTTACATCCTTATACATCAGTGATTCCGATATATTTTAGTTTAAAGGCTATATTTATATTAAGCAAATACACAGTCTAATTCCATCCTAGTTTTTGGTAGCAAAACGTGCACCACTGGTCACAAATAGTACTTACTTTGGAGATATTCGAAACCAACTGCAGATATTCAGTAGTGGCAAACACGGGGTGTGGTAATCGGATGGTCTCCTCAAGAACAAAGTGCTGAAAGTGTAACGTGTTCCTTATTCAAACTTAACTGACTTGTTTTCCTTTCTATATTTATATATAAACGTATCATACAAGAAAACTATTATCTTCTAAATAGACAGTGAATTAAATGTACTTACTACACAAGACGTCAGATAGAGTAGTAAAGCGTATAAACCGTACTGTACCAAAATTTCCTGTTCGAGCACGCGAAGCGAGACAGCGACAGGAGACAACATCCAGTCACAAGCTTACATACGTAAGCAGCAGCAATTTACATAAATCTGACGTAAAACCCCTTGCTGCCTATTATAAATGCGATTTCCTTGTGCATCTGAAGCGTACTTGTAGTCATTCACAATCTTGATATTTATGGATGTCGTAAGTTACGAAATAAAACAAGTTTTAATTACTGCGCTCAATCGATTTCTAGCAGACACTAAATGTTTACTCACCCAACTGTTTAGTGCGTTTATTAGTGTTTACGTCTTACACGGCTAGCCTCTGTGTAACCTACACTGAGACAATCAATATATTTCCTCAAGGTGATAGTTCATAGCTGTCGTAGGATTCAATTTTTTTCGAAAACACTGTTTCTTATAGTGAGGAACACCTAAAACTAAGAAAAATGATAAGTAGAATTGCCGAAATATTAGGAAAAACAAATTAATTTTAATTACAGAGAAATTCAATACAATAGTTTTTTTTTCTAGCGGCGTATAATGCGTAGGATTTTATAATTCCTTGCAGAGAACTTGGAATCGATTGAGAGCTTAGAGGTCTGTATAATGTACTAGCAATGCTTGATGATAAAATAATTGAACGCATCATTACTTTAATGTTTTTTGCTCACCTCATCAACTCCTTTACCTTTAATAATTGAGCAATCGCGGATTAGAAAAACCGGGCTTGAGACCATCGTCTCCCACGCTGGCATAGTTCGGATTGAAAGTCCTCATACGCATCAGAAAACAAAATTGAGAACTCCAAGGCGCTTACGTATTTTCCCGTTTAAAGCGTGAAGAAAAACATCTTCACCATTATAGGTAGTGATAATTTATCGGAAAACGCATGTATGCTTTGTAGATTCGTGGCTGTACCCGGTTGGTACATATCGTGAATTCGATCCCCGGACCTCCGGAGTGAAAGACATAGTTCTAAGCCACTAGGACCACCTGTTTAGCGCTTCCTTTTTTATATTTATTGATTGAGGTGTAACGTAAATCAAACGAGAGAAAGCAAATTATTTTATACTAATTTATTTAATGTATTTTATTTACATGTTCCAAATCGCACATTCGTCTGTACAATAAAGGTAATAATAAACATAGCCTAGTGATATATCTCTTATTTTAAATAAAAGATACGGCATTTATACATCAATACAACTATATTAGGGTAACAAATAATATGGATAAGTTTATATTATAATCATTAAAATGTATGTTTTGTGCATTAATTTTTATAATATTTACAAATTCAACAAGCGTGTGGAGCAAGCCCGATTAGTACGTTAGTCTAAAATTGTTCTATGTAATAATTTTGTTCTTGTTATTTTTCTTTTACAATCCAAACGACCTTGTCCTTTTCGTCAGAAATTCGAATTGATAAATCTGTTACATTCTGTCGTCTATGTACTAAAATATTAAATGTTCGGTAACCCTGAGTTACTAAATGAAATATACAATTAATAATTACATTGGAAGTATTTGATAAAATCTTTGGCACATTCAGTATGAGTAACAATTGCGAAGCGTGGCACCACGTTGGATATAATTGCATGAGTATTTGTTGGTGAGCGTTCCAAGCATAAAATATCAAGCGAATTTTTTCTTCATATTTGGGTTTAAATGAAAAACAATGTTACCAGTTTCCCACGGAGAATAACAGATATAAATGTAAATAACACAAATCTATCTACGTCAGAACTGAAGGTGAAATGTATGACTTTAATTCGAATATTCGCTTGTAAATAACTACTACAATAACTACCTGGGAATCTTTTAACCCCAGGGTCTCACACAATACGTATTTTATTGTAGACTAGGTCAGGACGTGAATACACTGCATATGAAACAAGAGAAATCGGGAGCGACTGGAGCCATCATGAATAATACAATGATCTCTAACGCAATTCCGGATAAATCAAACCATCGAAAACGAAAAAAAGTAATGAAATTTTTTAAAATAAGCAAGAAAGCAAGCGGGAGTTAATTCCACCAGTGAGAAAAAAGAGCTGCAGCTGATACTGATCTACCTGTAATCCTAATAGATATTAAAGAAAACATTGACATAAAAATGTCTGAACAAACAGGAATTAAATCTTTTGTGCGAAAACGCGTTTCAACTCCTAGTGCATGCAATAATGCTTAATCCGCTGATGATTTGCTCGCTTCGACTTTACCTTCATCAGTCGTTTGCTATACGTATTTTTCCATAGGTAGTCCGAATTCTACAAAAAAATTAATCTTCATATTCCTGACCTGTTCGAACTTATTCATTGTCAGTCATAATCTAATGGATGTTTAAAACAATGTAGCAAAAAACAGTAAAAACGCTCACCGTTACAACAACAGTCCGCAAATATCCAACGCTTATTACGGGAAAAGGTTATGAGAACATCAAATTTCAGAAGCGTTTTCCACTAAACGTAGTCTTACACTATAAGTAAATTTTATCCCTGGAAGGCATAGACCATATAAATATAAATTCTCACACAATCATAGAGGATATGGCAATAGATCATTGGAATGATATGTCACATTTAAAACTGATAGTTGGAATGAAGATAATATTTAAATTACTTAATTTTTAATCGAATAAACATAATGTATCAACATATCACAGTAACGAAAGTATTAACAACTTATATTATACCAACGGTTATTATTATTAAAATAGAAATATAAAGTAACGAAAAATAAATTAGATAAAAATGAAAAATGTTGGTAACATATTAATTCTAGCCTACGCACGGTTTTGATTTATCCGCCAATGCACCACCTTTGACTCTAAACAATTATTCAATTTTCGATTGACCGTTGTGGACGAATCACTGAATAATAAACCGATGGATGATGCGTAAACCACTTAACAAGAACAAAATGTAAAAAACAGTCATTTTTATTTATCTAGAAACATACAATATATTCAGATATAAAATCCATTTGCATAAGGACCACGAGCGCCAGGACCGATTCCCGCCAGCAGTGTAGACTTCTTGTGCCTAGAACAATGAAAAAGTCAGCTGAACATTTATGCGATATTATTATTTATTGTTTAATACCTGTAACAGACACCATGAGGCTTCACGTCGAAATTAGACATCACACAAAGTCAAACTAACAAAATAGCTGTTGTTAATAGTGTTTAAAAAAACGTAACTTCACGCCCGTAATCCTCGAAGAGGTAGGCAGAGGAATGAAGTACACTCCTACGTTTCACCAGTTACGTTTACGTCCCACTATAGAATAGGTGGCGGTGAGTCTATCGCCATACACCGGCCACAAATCCAGAGTCCGAGCCACTACTAGAAATATTAAGTATATTTTCTAAATAGTAAAATCCAATAGTACCCGACCCGGGATTTGAACCCAGGACCTCTCGATCGGCAGTCACGCTCGCAGCCACTGGACCAACGGGGCAGTCATGACAAACTAAAATGATGATCTTTAACATAAAGATAATTTCTAACAACGATACTGGCAGTGCGGTAGAAGAGAGGTAGAAAACAAAGGAAGACCGCATGTTATAATAAAATAATAAGGAAGCGTTGCACGGCAACTTAAATTGAAGCGAAATTGTAGGAAACCACAGAAAATGCACTATTACATTTTCTTATCTACGCTGACTTGTTTCACTTTGCATTGATAAACAGAAAATTACATTTATACTTGTATGATTATGCACGCTAAAAATATATGAGTTTTTTTAATGACATAAATGTGAGTAGGCACCACAATTTTCTTTTGTTCCCGTGAGCATTGCCTTTGCGATATTGTTACTTTAATGTACAACAAAACCTTAGTTATAATCCGCTGTGTCCTGCATTACTCACTCTTCTTCTTATTTCTTCTATATTCATCGCTCTCTTCTTACACTTTCTTTTTAAAGTGTAAGGGGCATAAATGTAAAGTTGCGATATACCATCAGCGCAACTTTCTACGGAGTGCAGCAAGTCCTTTAGCGCGCGATTGTACTCGAGCTCTCAATTGCCTATTCCGAGGCCACAATGCGCGATTGTACGACGCGATAAAAGATTTTTACGACTTAAATTTTTTACACTACTCTAATATTGATATAATTGATATGTTTAACGACGGTAAAAGCTTAAACTACTGCAAGATAGCGTCGGGAGTATTCATACAAATAATAATAATAAAATGAGTATTAAATGAAAAAACACTTGGTAATTACTTCATATCTTATAGTCAACAATATAAATAATTATTATATATATTGTCATTGAAGTACATAACTATCCAATACATTCACACTAAAACAAAAAATATTTTTTCCAAAAAGATCTCAAACTAGCATGCAATATGCGGTCTTATCGCTCAAGTAGCTATTTCTTTCAAACAACAATTATGACAACAATTATTGTGTTAAAGGTACACGACATCCGTTTATTCATTGGCTATAAAAAACAATAATTATATTGAAATCGAAGAATGTATAGACATAAAAAAATTTGCAAAAAAGCATGAATGGGCAGAAAAATGAATAAATACGAGAAGAAATGCAGAATTAGAATTTTATTTTCTTATCATTGCCGCTTGAACGCTCCTTTAACTCGCAATTGCCTATTCCAAGTCCGCAAACGAGACCGTACAAGGCCATAAAAACTCGAACGGGCTACATGTTTTTATTTCGAGTTCACTAAATGGTTTTTTACGTTTGTTATTTGTGCTAACTATGTACTCATGTGTACTAATTTATAAAAAATAACTTTTCGGTTACATGTGTGCATTAAATAAATAAAAAGAATAAGAAAAGAGTAATAAAGCCTACTACGAAATTAAGGATTATATATTAATATTTGTTATCTAAGAAAAATAATGCCGCGCTATCTAAAGAACATATAGTAATGTCCGATAATAATATACAATTTGTAATATTTTTCGTACAATTTTATTACACTTCTGTATACAATTTCCTCGCTGTTTAATAGTTTAGTTCCCTACAATTTGAGTAGCAGAAGACATATCTCAATCTATACTAATAATAAATCTGTAACGGATCGGTTTCGGCACATAGACGTAATTTTTGAAAAACGACTATTTGAGTTATTAAAGCAATAAAACTTAAAACAATGAATTTTAGAATTTCTGTCTGTTTGTGTGTGCGTTTGTGCACGCTAATCTCAAAAACGGCTTAACCGATGTGGGTACGGTTTTCACTGATATGATCGAAAGTTTATATGAACACAAAGTTAAGAAACGGATAGTTTCGTAGATATATATTGCCAATGTAAATTGATCTCACATATATATAACCGAGCGTATAAAATAGGGTTTAGATGAGGCTGGAATTTCAATAAGTCGAGGCCAGGCCTCTATATAGAAAATCTGGGAAACCCAAAAACTGAAATCCGGGCAAACGGAGTCGCGAGGAAAAGTTAGTAAATAATAAATTTGTTCATTTCACAACTAAAACAGTACTTGGCGTTAAGTCTATAATGCTTCCATAAACTAATCTATTATACTAAAATCCTTCTCATACAAATAGTATGTACAAAATATTACTATCTTTAAAGGTAGAATTTCATTATCATGTGTCAATAAAATTTAAAATACCTACATTTTTGGCAATTAGTCGGTGGACTTCGGAGCAATTAAATATTTTCTAGACTAGTCACTCCCAATAGTTTCCGAGTAATTTAAAAAAAATGTTCTCGCATTGTCTCCTGTACAATAACAATAGCAAACAAAAAATCAGTCCCGTTAATTTCCATTATAGCTCCCTCCTTATATTTTATTCAAACGTTTCTCTATTTGATATCATATTATTCGGCTGTTCAAACACTTTTTCCTCGGGCTCGGGTACTGCAAGAATTGATTGTATGAGGTCTGCACTGAATATTTATGAGGGTTAAGTGTGTATGCGAACTCGGTGAATGTTTAATCTATATTTGGTGGTAGGTGAAGCGACCCGCGTCGTCTCAAACCGCACGCCTAGTTTCGATGGAAGTTCCCGGAAAACCACAAGATGTAAATTCGAAATAAACTCAAAGAGAACATCAAATTCGATTTAATATTCTTTCCGAGGTTATTATCTTGTAGGATCATTAAAATGGACGCTTTCATCAAATTAAATATGAAAATGCTTCATAAGGTAACACAGCATCCCGCGACGCCATTCTACCCGTTTCGCCGGGACTCCGCGTAGCGCGTTCATTTTTTACTGCGAGGGGAGAGACGTTCTTAATAATACAGTATATTGTTACAAAGAATAAAAAGTAGCGAGCAAACTCTTTACATAGCTCTTAAGTCGTTTTGGAAATACTGTGCGGGTAAAAGTAAACAAAGTATTGGTTTGATAACAGGTAAATACACCGTGAATGTTTTAACTTGCAGAGCACAAAGCAATATAAAAACAGCTGAATTTTTCCTTAAGCTTGTTATTATTGGCGTTGATGTTACCTACTTCTACTTATTTACTTAAACAGAAGGAATACTAAGAATTGTATTTATGAATAAGTTCTTTTGAAATATTGGAGACTCATATTTTTCAGGACTAACTTCCTATCAGACAGATATTTGAATCCGTATGACGAATGAAAGTAAAATAAACGCGGTGGAAATGAGGTTATTACGACAAACATACGGCTGGATATACAGTGATGTTGTTCATCTTACAGATGGTAACAAAGTTTCAATAAATATTTAACGTATGAAAGTATGGCAAGTGAAAAAATAACAGAACAGATATATAATGTAATAATCGATGGATACATGTGCTGAGGGAGACAAAAATACACCAATCTTCACTAAAAAGGTCAAATATTGACTGATGACGGAGTCTGCGGAAACGGCTTGCGCGAATGAAGAGTCATAAATGTAGGAGAAGTGCGCAAAGTCTTTAAGGGTAGAGATATTTGGCTCTCGATGCATTAAGCCCACCCCGAGGGCAACCTGGCGTGATCATATAATAATAATGAATTCATGTCATTGATCGGAGTCAAGGTTTTTGTTACCTTCACTTCGTGTGTGTGTACTGTCTCACGAGCACTACATGTAGTCTGGTACACATTATGAGTGTAGTTCTTTATACACGTGTTTACGTACTACAAAATGTTTCAACTATAAACATAATAGCAAAGTATTTTCTGCATGTGTGTTACACAGTACTTAACTTTACTTGGCTCAACTGCACTCGTGTTTAATCAAGTATACAGCAGAATCTAATACATGCACTGCCAGCTCGTGTAATGGAAAGTAATTAGGAAAGCAAATAAACAAGCGCAGCAATATATAAATGTAACTACGAGCTTCATCAAATATTATATGATCAAAAAATAATAATGAACCAATCAGAAACAGCTGCAAAAACAGTGTGATGGAAAGGTATATAGGAGAGAGATGTAATGGCATGAAATGCAGGAAGGAAACATGAGACAAATGAGTAGAATATCAAGTACAGAGCGATTACTGCGTGTGTCATCAGCAACTAGAATATTTATCGTAAGCAACAAAAAGTGAGGGCACCTTTATAAAGGCACCCTGCACATAAATATGTATTTATGTTTCCATATAACATTTCGAACACAAATATGTATAATTAAAGAGATGAAAATCCAAAAATACACACAGTAAGAAATTATGCAAAATACATAGTGTGCAAGAGAATAACGAATGTGTGCTAAGTTGGAAGAATATTTTCGAAGTAACCTGTTATTATAAGATGTCACGAAGAGTAAGAGCTGAATAAGTATGATACCAGGTAAAACTCTTAGCAACATAACTGACCATAATATAAACGTTGGTGTTAAATACCAGCAGGCATACCAAATCAGTACTGCGGGTAAGGTTGCTACAGGGTATAGAAGTACGTGGCAACCATCAACCAACGAAATAGACAGTGGAACATAAAACAGAGTCTTTAAAATTGATTTGCAGATACCCTTCTAATCTACTAAGCATGAAGATTCTCTGGGGGAAACACATTTTACTACTCACGAGAATGATGGTGTATATTTATGTGCATGTATATTTTATATGTTCATGAATTTTAAGTGAGGGGTGATATGTATGTTTCTTAAAGTTCATTGGTCCCGTGCACCAAGTTATCAGTTTACCGGATTCGTAATGAGCATATGTAGAAAAGAAGCGAGAAGAGTACAATGAGCGGGAGCGTACCTGAGGCGTGGTGCGGGTGCGGCGCGCGGTACACGTGGTGCGCGTCCCGCTCGGGCGCGCGGTCCAGCTGCGCGCGCACCACGCTCGGCCGCTCCGTGCCCGCGTCGCGCACTACCGCGCGGCTCGTGTTCGTGCGCCGCACGCCTGCAACGCCACGTGCCTTACTTCATGCCGTTCAACATGTCCTCGACCATGTCACGTAGTGCGACGTCAAGAGGGTATGAAGTTGCAAACCCCATCTTAAAAACCCAAGGCAACTTCACCTGCCCATGTGCACTGTGCTATACCTACAACAGGTGAGGCTCTGCCGACCGGCTGATCGTGGTACAGCACATCCTGTCTAAACACGGCTAAATACGTGCGAGAAGCTATGGTCTGCGATTCCGACTCTGCAGGCCCAGCGTGGGGATTAGGTGCAAGATTCCCTCAGACGAGGCTTACGTTCAGCACTGGACAGAGACAGGCTGATTAGGATGGTGAGTGCGATGTCCATGCTCATTTGATGAAGAAAATCCTTGGACTGACACGTCAGAGCATAACGAGTAATATCACACGGCCACTGCAACGTACTTGATTTTAAAGAGACTCAAAAGTAGCCGTGCAGGTGCGCGTAAAAACTCTACTATCGCTGTTGTATTAGTAGTCGATACTGTGTTTAATTTATTTCATATATAAATTGTTATCGTAACATCACGCTCGTAATCTTCGAAGAAGTAGGCAGAGAAGAGTAGTATACTCCCATGTTTCACCAGTTACGATGACGTCTCACTATGGAATAGGAGGTGAGCCTATTGCCATACACCCGGCACAAATTCAAACTCCGAGCCACTAGTACAAATTTTGATTAGAAAATCTAAGTAAGATTGTAAGTTAGAAAAATCTAATAATACCCGACCCGGGGTTCGAACCCAATACCTCTCAATCAGCAATCGCACTTGCATCCATGCGACTAGCCAGGCAGTCAATTAATTGATGTCATTTCAATAATATAAGTATCTCGAAATAATGGAACCCTACTTGACTTCAGAAAAGAAGAAAGTTTAATTAAATACAGAAACTCTATAAATGTCTGTTTAACTACCTACGCTTTTAACTCATAATTACCAACTATTCGAATAATGTACCTTTTTATTTCGCCACATTTCTAACGAGTAAATTGCGCTGTTCTTGTTTCCAGTTTTCCAGATGAGAACAGAAACCTTCCACTCACTCATTTCAAGTAATTACTTTCAAGAGTACCGTAGCAGATTATTTATTAAAGCGGATTCATTTGTTACAATACTTTCTTTATGCTCGAGGAAGGTTTTATTATTTCATGTCGGATATGCGAGCGTATCCCGCATTTTCATTTTATGACTACTATCCACTTTCCGTTTTTATAGTTAAATAATTATGACGTAATTATACAACGCTTGCCATCATACTCTAACATGCATAGTTTTAAAGTTGTTATGTAACAGTATAATACGACACTGCTTCATTAGATACGATGCGGATGAATTGATCTTAAACCCATTTTCAAATTGATGGAGCGACGTTCTCTAACAGTATACTCTTAATATGCAGATACGTATAAATACGTATGAAATAGTACTATTGCTTTTATCATCATAGTAGTTGTAGGTTACGGATGTCCACCGCTATACGTAGGCCTTCACTATCGCCCAACTCGCGGTCGTCTGTTTTTTGGATTCAAAGTTATTTACCGGTACAATATAGTCAAGCATTGGCGACCACCACGCGCAATGGTAAGCGTGGCGATTACCTCAAAGTGCCTTGCATTATGGGCCCTGTACATAATTTACTTTCCCTATTACTTGCATTAATATATTTTATTGTTCACTAAACCTTATCAATACTTCAACAGGCTGCTCACTAGACTCTATTTTCTCCTCTGCTCGTGTAGCCGTCAACCAACGCAGAGTTCTGAGTGAAGTCCCGCGGCGTAAAGTGGTAGGTGAAGGAGTGAAGGCATATTGACTCACAGTAAAATTTAAGTAGACGGCAACGCAGCAACGGAAGCACACACATTTCGCAACAGAAATTGACGAAACATCGACAATGACAAGGAAATGATGACGCGCGGTAACATATAAATAAGTATGTAACATGCATCGTCATGGCAATACTTAACAAACATGTGAATTCTACATTTATTACTAATGCAAATGTTTAAAATAATAAAATTACAATGCTACCCATAGCCTCTAATGATTATTAATATACTTTGATTTTTTAAGACGATCTGGACTTCAATAATACGGTTAATGTACAAGAAAGGCAACAAATTATTAAATTATTGTTTGTAAACTAAATAATACTTGTTTAATCAACTGACAATATTTTGCTTTCTATGCTACTCTGTTGCTAATAAATGATTGCACAGAAAATGTAGGTACATGTATCTAGAGAAGATTGCACTGGAAATATTTCTCATTGAACTGTATTTGGCAGAGTAGGTACGTAAGTAAATTGTAAATTTGCAAAATATGAAACGTACCATATTGAAATCTGTTCTAAAGATGACACAAATATGTGGGAAGTTTTCCTAATATCAGGCTACCAAATAATACTGTTGAAATGTTCTACACTGTTCACGTACCTTATATAGTAAGAGACGAATATACTTGTATTCTAACAAACTTACTTTCTTTGTTGGCGTTGCTCTTCATTTCGGTGGCTTTTGGTGACGTTGACGGCATTGGAATCTCTGCAGAAAATACAAAACAGTTAAATAAATTAGTAACAAGAGGATTGTAGACCGACCGATCAGACATCCTTCGCTATCCAATGCCTCGGGGTATTAAGGAATCTAGTTATCTGACAACAGAATAACGTAATTTGAGATCTTGATGGGACTACAAAATTGTGTTTGTGTTGATATTCCAAGGTTCTAGTAATACAGTGTTCAAAATAGAAAAGGTACTGAGTGTAAACCTTACTGCCGCAATTTTCGAGCAATATCGCAGAATACTTCCAAGCATTGTATGCTCCAAGAACGTCTTAATCTAATAACAATCCCTTTATAACACCTGAATTTAAATATATGAAATTATAGATAATTGCTTTCGTTTTAAAATCGTATTGAGTAAAATCATGCTCGATTGAGATCGGTAAAAAATAAAACTTTCAGCAAGAACTATCCTTACCGTACAGTCTAATAGAGCCCTCCGTTTCTCCGAGTGAATTCTTGGAAATACAGCGATAGTTTCCAAAATCGCCGCCCTGAAGGTTTCGCACCGTCAACTTCATGTGAGCCCTGTTGAAGAATCACTTAATAGTAACTGCATTTTAATAATTACATTCTATTCGTACTCCACGTTCAACTACTTTGTATATCCAGGCTTAAAAAGGTGGGGAATGCATAAAACCTTTTGAAAATATTAGAAAACGTAACGTAACGTCACGCCCGTAATCTCTGAAGAGGAAGGCAGAGGAATGTAGTATACTCCCACGTTTTACTAGTTACGTTTACGTCCCACTATGGAATAGGTGGTGAATCTGTTGCCACATACCGGGCACAAATCCAGACTCCGAGCCACTACTTGAAATTTTTACTGCAAAATGTAATTTAAAAAAATCCAATAGTACCCGGCACGAGATTTGAACCCAGTACCTCTCGATTGGCCGTCACATTTGCAACCAACACGACCAACGAAGAAAATATTAGAAAGGCAATTTAATAGGGCGTTAATAGTATTTCAATTAGAGTGAATAAAAATTACATGAGAAATATCGTATATGAGAGCTATCTGCGTTATTGACTATTTATTAGTTACAGATATTACACTAGGAGATACAAAAGGACAGCTGTACACACAGGGCACAAATATAATTAGATGCGAAATAAAAATGAGATGCGAAACATTTTTCGCCACGAGGAATCAGCGACAGACGGCAGTTCGTAAAAGAGTTTGCATCGAGCTCGGAAACGTCCAACAGTTTCAAAAATAAAATATTACTTGAGATTTTTACGGTCATTACTCTCCGAAATAAAAATTTTCAGCGCTCTTTTCGCTCGTGTTTTACATTACCACAGAGCTTAGTGGTTCGTGTCGCCCCGAGACCAAGAAATTACAGTGTTCAAAGCTTTGAGACGTACAATTATATAAAATTTGGCATTAAGCATCAACTCGACAACAATTCGAGGGAAAATTGTCAAAGCTATTTTAAATCTGTGTTTTATTCCTTTTGTACTTGATTATGCTAATATTCTTGTTCTAATTTCTCAAAACTTAGGCAAAAAAAGGCCTTTAATCTCCTCACCCCTTTTTTTTAAATAATCGTGTATAACCGCTCTCTTTTTTTCTCTATAAGCTTTAAACGAACTCTTCTGCTAAAGAAAATACTGATACGGTATTTCAGAGGTTTACGCCTCTGAAGATTCATACAATAACGGCAATGCATAATATATTAAGATTATGTCGACGATAGAGTATTTACTTAGCTCTGCTCAGTTAGTATTAATTGTACGTAGCAGAGTATGTTCACTCATATGGAAAGGAATTCAGTTGTGGGGAAATATGTAATATTCATACACGTATACATTACGTTTTGTACGTAACACAGTTCACTCAAACATTAGATCTTCTGTGTCTAATCATAATATATCTTATAGCGCCAGCTGAGAATCCGACCGACTAAATACGAACTGATTTTCTACTACTTTTTTACACCCACATTATCTTATAAAAAGGCTCTATTGTTCACCTGTAAGAGTTCTCGTCCGTGTTGATAGCGTATTTCTTCGTGGGCAGTACCATTACGTTGTCGTATACCCAGTAAGAGATGGCGCGAGGGTGCGCCTCCGTGTGGCAGTCCACCGTCACGTCTGTGCCCGCCGGGGCACCCACCAGCTGGTTCGGGACCCATATCATCGGAGAAACTAGAATAGATGATGCTGATTAGTAACTTATTCATTGAAAAAAATAGAATTCCTTAAACAGAGTAACTTTACATACATATACGTATATATATATTTCCAAGACATCAGATTATCAAAACTATAATATAAAACACAATTACGCAAAATTTCCTTAATTTCAACGTTTACAAACTTCACGAAAACTTTTTCATATAATATGTAAATACTAAATATAATGCATAGTGCAAAATTCATTAAAATAATCTACAGGCATTAAAGTTTATTTTCACAAACAGTATGATAATAATTTGTAGTACTTTATGAATTACACGGCAGTATACTTTGGTCTTACAAGTACCGAAACCCAATCACATTACAAGTGGATTATTTCTTCCATTTTTATAAAATTAAAAAACCTGTGAGAAAATTGTTGCACATACAACGTCATACATATGTAGCAATTATCATGATGTTAAATCAAAAATAAAATGTGACAGACTTATATCAATATCAGGCGAAACATAAACTTTAACACTTATTTTATTTATTCAACAGCACACCCGAGGGTATTAAAAGTGCAGCAACTCAAACAGCGCGTCAAATAAACGTGGCTACCGTGGAAATAAAATCCGGGAAAGTCGACGCAGGTGGCAGTAGCGCGCACTGCTACGACGATATTGTTCTTTTACTTAACACTATCATATCTTATTAAGATATTTTAAAAATATATTCAATAACACATATTCCTAGACATTTCTTGTACTGTTAAGTTACAGTTTGTAGTTTAATATATTAGAGGTATGAATTCATGGAGGTCATCGTAAACAATATACTTGAATGTGTTTGATTAAATAATGTATAAAAATATATTTAAGGACAAATAAATAAAATTACTAATCAATTGGTTACAAGTAATAACATTAGAATTCATAATAATTAAATAATATTAAAAATTGTGTTTAAACTTAGGAAAAATCAATGTTTGATAAAATTTTCATTATCACAATTTAGTGATAGTTTACAACAATTTACTTATTGCATGTAAATAAATTAGAGACAAACACGAGATGTATATATTTTTCTCCCGACCCTATTTATCGTTCCACTGCTGGACACGGGTCTCCTCTCAGAATGAGAGGGTCAAAGCCATAGTCTACCACGCTGGCCAGGTGAGGGTTGGCAGACTTCACACGCCTTAGAAAACATTTTATTTATAGACTAAGGTGTGCCGCAGGTTTCCTAACGATGTTTTCTTCCACTGTTATAGCAAGTGATATTTAATTTTAAAAGGCACATTTTGAAAAGAGCTGCGCGCCAGGATTTGAACCCGGGTTCTCGAAGTGAGAGACAACATTCCAAACCACTCGGCTATCCCTGCTTGACAAATATGAGATGGAAATTAGGAAATCACAAAATGGTTAACGTAGATGTGAGCAGTAGATAAAAAATGTTTCGAACAAAATGTCGCACAATCGCGGTTTATTTTGTAGTACAATGTGCTATTATTGACATGTTTCGATTTTATGCATCTCACTTTAAGCCATTTGTCGACATGATTTTAAACTTCTTACACGTTTTCTTTTTTTGCAGAGCCCCGCTTTACTGAACTTTGATTCTAGGGGATTATTATTTATTTGTCTTTCATGTATTGCTTAATAAAATTACAACTGAAAGTTATTGGCTTAAATCTAAAAATTACGCACACGAAAGGAAGAGAGGTTTTATCGAAAATCGATTCCGATAAGAAGTAAATGCAGCTGCAGAAATTCCTACCTCTAGAAGGTCTTAAATATAAAACGTTCATTCTGTTACCAAGACGATAAAATGGTTCACATAAGTTTGCGCTACAAAAAATTCAATTTTAAAACAGTGGCCACCTGATATATTAATCATATCAATCTCTTTGGACTTCCTGTATGGCACGGAAGTGCAACTATTGGAAACTGCGGCGTAATTTATAAACTCTCAATAATGATGGATAGGAGCGGAGTTTACCGAGCTCACACGAACATTGCCGACGATTTTTCACATAACGCTCAGATAATAAAATCCACACTTTGAGAACGTAATTCACATTCCCAGAGTTTATGGTGGCAATTTTCACGAAGAATATTACTTGGGCCGCGTGATACGCTTTAATATTCTACGACGTTTTAAAATATTTATAAAGTACTACGCTGTTTTATGCGCATATCTCAATGACTTCATTATCCCGTTCCCATAACTGGCTGTATGTTTAATGCATTTTTTACTTGTAGTAACAAAAGTTTATAAAAAAAGACCAGAATTTTATACAAACATAAAAAGAACGAAGTGAAATAATATATAACAATTACATTCAAACCGTGCACCTATTTATAATTCTATGGCGGGGGAATATGTTAAATTTGATGATGTTTGGATGGGTGACCGCACTGCCAAAGTTTCACATTTTTTTGTGACTCAGGGATACAATGAATACCTGGACCTTAATTGGTGAGTTTATTCTCAAAAGTTAAACCCTGAGATTTACAAAAAATAAATATACAGAGAGACCTTTAAATGTTTGTAATATACACAATACCCAAACTCCATAATGTATAG
>DWEH01000026.1:0-17850 GCA_018245815.1 Apyrrothrix aesculapus | reverse complement strand
ACACTCTGTAGGCATCTATCAACATTCGCATTGTATATCGGCTTTGTCATTCTTGTATATACTTAGTATAAGCCATTTAATGTTCGTTTACAATATTTTCGCGAGGAAAACGGATTGCGAGGAATTATTCAACAGTGTTGTGCGGTTTCGACCAGCGAGTGGCGATCTTAACAGAACTGGCGTAGTAACTGATGATTGTAATTATGGCGTAGTACACCATCACTCGATACCGGCCCGTGTGCCCAAACTCTCACTGTTTGCTTTAATCTCGCGTTCACGAAAGTATCATCACTTGACGCGTGTTATCTCATTCCGTTCGCATTTACCCAACGTCCAACATGTAAAGTACTCGCCAATTTGAACATGCCTTATAATTTCTCCGGCGGTCGTGGCAGAATTAAATGTTGTTTATTTAATTCTCATTCTGCCAGTCGCTAGCGAAGCTGGGCCCGCGACCATGTCACTAGTTTCTATTGGGACGTTCTTATTTGAAAGTGATCCGCCGCGCACGATCTCCTTCGTGGAGTAGGTAAACTGTAATGAGCACCACTTTATTGAATATGCCATTGCTAATTAGAGAATTTATTGACTATGGCGTTCGGAATGTGCGATTCCGGTTCTTAACACCTCGAAAAATACATTGTTCGGACTTTCTCCTCGAACAAATAAGTTGGATTAGTCAATGATCACACAGATTACTGGTCATAAATTGGATATTGACAAAAGCAGCATTCATTGGTTCCCGGCCTATCAATAACGTTGTGGGAGCCTCATTAATGAATTGAAAAGCGCGCATCTTCATTATGACGAACTTGATAACTATTGTAGTACACTAATCCGATGCGGGTGTTGTGATGGTGCGCGTGCGCGGCATGCGGTTGTGTGCGTTGAATAGGGTTGCTACATAGTTTACATTTAAAAAAAATACGGATTATGTAGGTATGAAACTTAAAAGAATAATTTTTAACCGTCGAAAATTCTTACCTTATTTATTATTTATTTGTAATGGTTATTACCTCATAATAAAATACTAAATTAGTAAACCAATGCTTTGATAAGAAGATAAAATAACATATTTTAAATGTCAAAACTAACGAATTAACACTATATCGTTTACGATACTAACAAACGTGTAGATACTGTTAAGTGTAATAAACCATACGAAATTGCGGTGGGCATCCCTAACGTGTATTGCGACATTCACAGACGAACACATCGCACACATTCGCATACTTGCTTATGTGTGCAGCGAACAAACGTTACTTACTTCCGCCGTAGTTTTCTCACGCTCACACGTTCATGTTTGTGTACATGTATGTAGCTTGCACACGAATCTGTCCAACGCGTTTATTTGTGTGCGTTTATCGGAAATTAGTTGTACGTAAACCGTCAGAGTATCGGTGGAAATTGACAATACCGTGGACTGTAACGATGGGAATCACTGCACGTGTACACACATTAAGTATTCATTTATTAAGAACCACTACAAAATGGTCGCCAAACAAAATTAGTACAAGTACATTCGAGCCTTTTGATTTTGTATTTGCAACATTCTAATAATCCACTTTAAATCAGTATCGTGTTAAAATAATAACAGTGCTCAATCGGATAACAGTAGTAAGTAAACAAATTTAATATTCACAATTGCCACCTGCAATTCCAACTGGAATCCACTTATACATTTTACATAGGGCAGGATACGTGTGGGGAAAAGAAAAATGAAGTTATGAGAAAATTATAAGCATTATAGACCATTCACCTCCACTCTAATTACTGGCTCTTTGCATAATTTCCATACACATTAGCACTGCGAAATGATCTACAAATTGCTGTTGCAGAGAAAAACCACAATAATTACGCTTGTAATTAATGCCTTTTTACAAAGTCATCTAATGACTTCGGGGAGGGGGGGGCCTTTTGTTTTTGTATTATTTTGTAATGGACTTCCTCGTGATAAACTCAACAATTATTTTTATTAGGCATCGTATTGCATTAAATTTGTTGTCCTTTTATACAACGTAGAAAGAAACAAATGGACAACAACTCGAAATTTTAAATTGTCTCTACACTAAAATAAAGATCATTTTTCTTGAACCACAATGCTTTCTCGCTTATTATTCAGCCATCTGCCCAAAAAGATTTAGTGGGTTTTCTTATTAGAATTGTGATGTATGGAATTCTTTATTTCTCAGATGAAGATAGCAGGACTATTTAGTACAAACGGGAAATATTTTTACACTACGCCCCCTGTATTCTTCAATTGTCCTCTTTTTTTAATTCTCCAAGAATATTAGGATCATAACTGAATCTATACTAAACGAAATATTTCTCAGAAACGTAGTAAGGAAAACGTCGTTGATTACAACAACGCGATTCTTTCATACAAAGTAACTGTCGCTTGTACAAATATTTATATTAGCACGATTACCAATCCTCGTGTAATATAATTTATCGTGAAATAATTTCAAGGGCCACACTCGACCGTTAACTGAGCAAACACATGGGCGCGGTCGACGTTAGATACCTCGAAATTCAAGGTTTTCGTCTAAATATACATAATTTATACATTAGTAAACTTTGTAGTTGCAAAAAAACAAACTGTCACCGAGAATAATATTCCGAATGAAAGGTATACTTGTGGATTAAATTATTAATTACGAGCCCTTTTTTACCACAGTTCGGTGATTGTATAATTTAAATGCAGTTCTTTATTTAAACAGTTATTCAATTGTAAAAATGCCTTAGTTGTCATTCAGTTGATAAAACATTTAGGTATTATTTTATACAAATACTATTATTTTTAATTACTTAATTATATGTCTATTGTGAACTGTTTTTATATTATAAGTAAGTACATAGTCAACTTGACTGTCTCATTGGTCGATTGGTTGCGAGCGCCACTACCGATCGAGAGGCCCCGGCTCCCTATCCCGGGTCAGGCACTATTGGATTTTTTCATTAAAGGTTCTAGTTAAAATTTCTATCAGTGGCTCGGTGTCTGGACTTGTGCCCAGTGTGTTTCAATAATCTCACCCCCTATTCCATTGTAGAACTTAAAAGTAACTGGTGAAACGCGGGAATGTACTACTCTCCTCGGCATACCTCTTCGAAGATTAGAGACGTGATGTTACGTTCATATAGTACATAATATGTACAGTATATGATTGGTACCTAAATTTGGGCCCAACAATCGCAAAGTCAATTATTCAACTGCATAGTTTATCTAAAACTGTGTTTCCGGTTTAAGGTTAGGGAAAAATATTTTGTGTTAATTTTATACATTATCATTCACACATCCTGCAGTTATTCACTCATTCATTAGTCAGCGATTAGAGAATTGCGCAAATTGAATTAGTCAGTACATTCTAATGAACTAATTTATTGTAAAACAATTTAAATGTAATACCTTTCCTGTACAATTAAAAAAACTCTACAGACAATATAAAAAAATCAGTAATGGTAGGTACCAATAATTTGTACATACAACGATTATGTACAGTTTTACTCGATTCAAATTAAAATAACGGATTGTGAAACCCTCTGAAATACTGTACCTATTATACAAAAAGTCGAAATTCAGGCATCTTGCATGAATTTAAGAATTTAACAAAACTAATGAGTATTTGTATGAATGTTACTAGTTTCCCGTAATATAAATATGACATTGATTATATCATAAAAGTATATTATATACATAGAGTAGGAGCCAAGCAAAAAGTCGTCTCGTCTACAGAGAGAGAAAGAGAATGAATTGGGTACGGTTCTCCCTTCTAATTATTGTATCCGCCAGCAACTGCGCCAGTCATTACTAAAGAAGCCAATCAGATAAGATTATATACCTAATGCGCAGGTGTCATTAAAGAGAGACACATTTACCAAATGTACCATCTTCTTTCTCTTTCTATCAACGAGACATTTTCACTTAGTTACGCGCTTATGGTTCGCCCACTCTATCCATAAGTTATCTCTATGGATTATTTACGAGTGTTGTATGAATATTTAAGTGTTGGTGACATACGAACAAGTCAAATTATAAATACAAAATTATTCCACAAATATGACAAAGTTTCAAGAAATTTTGAAGTAATCAATTATCGTCGATGTCATATGTCATTTTTCAGCGATTAGCTATCTTTACGCTGTCAACTAAATAAATAAGTGCTTGCACATTATTTATTCGATCCTAGTTAGGTATTTGTAGGACACACACGTATCTTTGATAACGTTTAAGATAACAGAGATGACGGCTTAATCTCGCTTTTTAACGAATTTTTATTCTAGATTATCGTCTTACTTTATCACACACAATTTGGACAACTACACCCAATATGTTTGCATATAGAGAGCACTTTCGTGTGATGACTCGCTTCGTAATCGGAAATTCTAAACTTGGTGAGATCCAAGTCGGTTTGGTTGCTTAATTGTGAAATGTCAAAATTGACAGCGTTGACAGCTTGTCACTCGGATAAATTGATCACGGCTGTTTGCGCAAGCGCCCGTAAGATAAGCGTCGTTTTTAATTTACAACACTGTATATTAACCATTTTTTTTCAACACATTTTACCTACACACTATTTCATATATCATTTTCAAATAAATGAATCACGCGCATTATCAATACATATGTTGAATGTGTAGTGTTTCTATTATGATACATAATATATTGGCGTGTAAGTTGTTACTTTTAGATAATAAACGAAAATAGAAATCTGCGGAATACCGATGGTACTAACTGTAAAAAACAAAAACTCAGTACACAAACGTTCGTCCCAACCCACTTCCGGTTGCGAGACGTACAAATACATTCAACAGTCACCTTCGGCCGGCTGGGTTAAACTAGTCCGTGAGAAAAGTAAGATTTACTACGACGAAACATCCAATTCAATGCTGTTTAATAATTTACTATACTTTATATATTTATGGTTGGCTTTGAGGATTTATGGTAGCGACATGAAAATTTTAAATTTTCTTTGTTTGTTTTTGTTGCAGGAGAGCATGTGATGCCGGCCTTTGACGCCCGGCGCCATGCCCACGCCGCTGCAGCCCGGCGGCCCCGCTAGCGGCCCGCCTCCGGAGCGCAAGCGGCGCCGCAAGCGCGACGACCCACAAAGTTCAGCCGCTCTCGAGCCTGACGACGACGACGGCGATATGAGCCCCGAGGAGGAGCCACGCAACGTACAGGCGGCCCCTGCGGCGCCCACTCCCGCGCCTTCGTCCGCGCCCGCGCCCACATCGCCGCCCGCCGCTCCCGATGCTGTTGATCTCACCTCAAGACGTGACTCTCCGCCGCTCTCTTCTGATGTCGAACGTTTTGACGGCAAAATCGTTTACAATCCCGACGGTTCAGCCTACATCATTGAAGACCCCGAGCTATCAGATGGCGAAACTAGTCTCCACGATCTACCTAAAATAGAACCAGGATGTATCGTGGACAGTCGAGATAGCAACATTGTCGAAAGACAGCTAGAGTTTCCTCAGATAGCGAGTGCATTTTACGTTTCAAGAAATCCTTCGTTATACGGCGCCCTCTACGGTAGACTGGCTGCCGAGCGAGCGCGTGCGAGGCCCGATGCACCAGTGATGCACAGTTATCGAGTGTTTAGTTTCCGTGGTGGAAAGGACGCACAAAGACCACCGTCTCCATCATCTGAGTGTCCTGTCAGCGTACCAGTTAAACCTATTCTTATGTGTTTTATATGTAAATTGAGTTTTGGTTACGCTAAATCATTTGTGGCTCATGCCCAATCGGACCATAGTTTATCATTACTTGACTCTGAAAGGGACGCCTTATCGAGAGAAAATGCCTCGGCTATTATTCAGTGTGTTGGGAAAGATAAGGAACCACTAGTATCGTTTCTAGAACCTGTGGGTGCTGCAGCACCTCCACGTGCTTCCGTATCAGGTAGTCCTAACATGTCAGAATTATCAAGTCCTTCAGTTGAAAAACGACCTGATATGAATATGACTCCAGATAGAGATATTGATTCAATGTTACCTAATGGTACATGTGATGATAGAAGACCGAGCCCACCGGCATGGAGACCACCTCGATCGATGGCTGAATCTTTAGTTCCTCAACATTCCTTGATCTCTGTGGCACATCCTCATACAATAAATGCTTCTGTGCAACCTCGAGCCAGTCCAAATTCATCCCCACCGTTTCAAGCAGCCCCTCCAGCCTTTCTTTCCGGGACTACAATAGGTGTATGTCCAGATCACCTGGGTGGTCGACCCTCAGGTGCAGACTGTCCTAAATGTGAATTAATATTGAATTCAGGAAGACTAGGCGGTCCCCTTGCGGGAATGCATAGTCGAAACTCCTGTAAAACATTGAAGTGTCCCAAATGTAACTGGCACTACAAATATCAAGAGACGTTAGAAATACACATGAAGGAAAAACATCCAGAAGCTGAAACAAGTTGCATCTATTGCATAGCTGGACAACCGCATCCTCGGCTAGCACGAGGCGAAACTTACACTTGCGGGTATAAACCATATCGATGTGAAGTCTGTAATTATTCTACTACGACAAAAGGCAATCTTAGCATTCATATGCAATCCGATAAACATCTGAATAATATGCAAGAACTACAGAATGGTGGAAATCCTGGTGAGACTAGCTTACCTCCTGCACCGCAACATACGCCACCAGGAGTCCACAAGCCCCCTTTGCCACACCACTCTCCGCTGGGACAAAAGCCAAAACCAACATTTAGATGTGACGTTTGTAATTACGAGACTAATGTTGCAAGAAACCTGAGGATTCACATGACATCTGAAAAACACACCCATAACATGCTAGTCTTACAACAAAATGTAAAACATATGCAAACACTATCGGCCTTACATCACAGACAGCAAAGTCAACAACAGTTGGAAAGCTTACTTCATTTTCATGGTGGAGATGCCCCTCCATCCAACCCTGAAGCAGCGTTAGCTGATATGGCATACAACCAGGCTCTTATGATTCAACTAATGACTGGAGGTCCAGGACCATCACCGCCTGAACTAGGCGCCCATTTAGATGTCGGCTTGAATCCTGAAGCCATGGAACCTCCACCAGAACCAGCCGATCCTGAGCCAGAACGAACATTCCACTGCTGCATATGCAATTGTTTCTCCACTGATTCCTTGGAAGCCCTAGGCCACCATTTAGCTCAAGACCGCACAAAGATTAGAGAGCAAGAAATATTAGCTCTGGTTGCTGGCCATTACGTGTGCAAACTCTGTACATACAAGACGAACTTGAAGGCAAACTTTCAGCTACACTGCAAGACTGATAAACATTTACAGAGGCTACAGCATGTCAATCACGTGAAAGAAGGCGGTCCAAGAAATGAGTGGAAATTGAAATTTTGTGGCGGCGTTGGCACCGGCAGCGCTGGAGTTGGCGGAGTTCAAGTGAGATGTTGCGCTTGCGACTATTACACAAATTCTGCTCACAAGCTTCAGTTGCATGCTGCTGGAGCGAGACACGAGGCAGCGACACTGCTGTTGAGGCACCTAAGAGATTGTGCGTCACGGATACCACGTGACCGCCCTCGCGTGTATCGCTGTGCTCTATGCGGCTTCGGTGCTCCGCACCGATTACCTCTCCTACAACACGTGCGTTCAGTCAAGCACTTGCAAATGGAGCAAATCCATCAGCTTCAACGCCGATCTGAAGGAAAAGATCCCACGCCAGATGTTGCTGAACTATTCCAAGTTATTTCACAGCCTCCTGAGCTACCCAGCCCTTATGATCAACAAGAAAATGGTAAGTATTTATGTATCAACCATAGTGTGTATAGAACCTGCTTGACATGTAGTCGAACAAGCGTGAATAAGTACGAACAAACCTCTCGGAAACTTAGAGCAATCTGGTACACTTTCATAATTTGAATAATAACTTGTGCTATAGTAATTTATGTAATATTCGTCTGAATACTATTGAGGAAATCGTTAGTTCGTTACTAATACTATTTGAACCGTGACTACTCTTTTGTTACTATGATTCTGCAATCAACTTCCTGAAGTCATTGTCTATAAAAGTTTTTAATGATACCTAACAGGAGGAACAAAACACAATTGTAAAAACCACGTTTGGATTATTTCACTGAAAAAAAGTATTCATCGGCTCTCAATCAGCTGCGCGTGCGCTCCTCAACCAACGAATTGTTTTTTCTTCATGCTAGGTAGATGTCGTTTATGGAAAAACTTTTTATATACGTACAATAACAGTAGCAAAACGTATTTACTATTTATTACTCTCGTGCTAAACACATTTCGCAACATTTTACTCTATAAAGCGTGAAAATTCCATTAAAATTAATTCAACCAAAACCATTACCGGCGTTCGTATCGATAAAGTAATACGGAGTCGACTTATGAATGTGATTTCGAAACGTCACTATCGGTTTCCAATTTAAACCGATTCGTTCCTTAATCAATTTTGTTCTGAGTTTTTTTTACGAACTGGACGTCATTCAGTGGATCGTGCTAATAAACACACTATGTGTTTCATGTTAATTTTGTTGAGATTTTCGGCAACGAAACGTAGAAACAGTCACTGATATAGTTAGCAGTCCAAGATGCTATCGGCATCCGAAGCGTAACCAACAGTCACATGGAATACGAGAGGCAATCTCCATTTGGAACGATGAACATTTAGCGGGGAATTCGTAATCACAATAATAAGATAATTACACTCGGACAAAATTTAATTTAAAGCGCTCAACATTAGAACAGGTTTCTTTAATAACGTACGCCTTACACGGTGTCGCCACAGTCGGACTCGGTCATTGGTCGGAGGCGACTCCGCCCCGCGAGCGAGGGAGACAGAAAGAAGATTTGAATTGAGAACGCGAATTTTCCATAAGTACCGCACGCGGGACAATGACTCGCATTACGTATGTGGCCGTCGCGCATTAAGGATGATTGCCCCTTGTGATGAGGCAGCTACATCATCTTACAATGTCGCCGGTACATCTCCCGTATGTTTATGGCCACGGTGAAATACGATAAACTCCGAGAGAAATGTGGAGGCGAAAGAAATCCGGCTTACACCATTGTGTAACTCATGTTTATGCTTATTACTTATTTTCACCTTATTGAGTTCCCGCTTTAAACAATTGATGTCCATATAAATATAAAAGCCTTACGATGTCTTACACATCAGTGGGAAATAGTAGGGGTACATAACTTTCTTAAAGCGTTTCTTTTAATTATTCTTCTTATGTATTATCATTTGAGAAAAAACTACTTAAACAAGTCTAACACACACATCTACAAACATGCTAGTATTTTTTGCAAAGTGTAGATTAAAAACTCATTTTTCATTGAATATTTATTCAGTGATCATATTTAATGTGAATATGTTTTACTTTTGTTTTAATTTGTGTAGTAGATATTAGTAACGTCATGTAAGCCACCTGTTGTTTAATGATTCCCCATACATCTGAATCCAATTTAATATTGAACTAGTTTTCAAAATACTTTGGTATCCCAAAAATTAACTTTAAGCGCGTGACTAAGTATTAATTAAATCTCGTAACTTAGTATTAAGCTTGCATTCAAAAAACTAAATTTAAATCATAAACTTGTAAATACGTCCTACTTAAACAAGACGCAGTCTCATCGCTTGCAAAGAAGAGTTGAATAACAAGAGTATGCAACATTTAAATCACGCAATAAATAACTTACTGTCATCACCAAGATATTTACTACAGTTACGGAAAATAATGAATTTTAATGTCAGGTTTGAAATGATAAATATATTTGACACTCGGTGTTCTCTACCTACCCCGAAAGGGGTTTGGTGTGATAAATAATAATAGTAAGGTTTTTTCCTGATTTTTAAATATTAAAAATCAATCCCACGAACATTGAATGGAAGACAATTTCATAAACGAGTGGCAATTAAAAGTTAAGCGTAATTGAAGGTAGAAACTTTTAAAATCTGTGAAATAAGTTCATATCCATAATATGCACATAACTCGTTCATATCTAGTACGAAATGAATTAATTCACTAAAAGTATTAGCCATTTATAATCAGAGAACTATTTTTTTAAAATTCACCATTGAAATTTTGACAATTTCCAAAAGCGAGTCGCAACACCAAGGACGCAACGGCTGTAAAATATTCAAACCAGCATTGTGCACCTAACGCCATGTTGTAAAAATCCTGACCTAAATCTCGCAAAACAAAACGCACACTGCACAATACAACAATACTTGCTTTACGACGCTATAACGATGTGGTGTTTCCTTAGAAAGGCTCCCTTTGTCATTGACAAAAGTGTTGGAGATCGCATTTGTGCAGACAAAGTCCCTTTACCTGGCCATTGTTCTACGCGTCGACCAGACGGTGGGTCTGCAAATTTACATCATAAATAATTACACTGGTCACCGGTCTCGGCTAGGGTCAGTTGATCATTATTATTATCACGCGTTTGAATTTACTTTTCAATCTCCCCTTCATTAGATGTAACGGTTTTAACTGCTTAAAACTATGAAACGGGTTCCCAAACAGACGGGGGACTGACTGGTTTCAGCTGCGGTGCTATCTCACGGTCAGATAATTTCATGTTATAATTAGATGAGAAATACAAACCCTCTCGGGACATCGTTCCTGCTAAGTGCCATTGCATTTTCCATCCTCTGCAATATTTATTAGTTTTATTAACCACACGAATTTTCTTGAAATAGCTCCGTTGAGAAAATCCACGTTGTGTCGTTTACTCGAATGTAAGCCAAAAACGCACACAATGACTTGTCAGTTGCTTTTATAATACCGTGTAACTGTAACGTTACATTAACGAATCTTATACGCTTCTCGCATCACTCATTTCTTTTACCTACGTTATTTGAGCGTAAACAATGCCGACCAGCTTCTTTCGCACGCTGCCGCGGACACGTCCCTGGTCAAATAATAATTACACTCGCACATCTTACGCCATGTCCCCTCTCGTTCGCACTCATCAACGCATGCGTCGATATCCCGAATGCATTTGATCCGATGCGGAGCGAAATATTCGAAACCTTTTGTAATAATGAACAATGATTGTTTGCCCGTCCTGTATCTCCTTTGTGTGCAAAATTACAATATACTTGTTACTTTAGCATTAATACGTCCGTGAATGTGTGCGTACGGGATGGATAGAGCGATACCTTTGTCTTGCCGGGACGTCGCAAACAAAACGAGTCCTACTAATAATATAAAAGAGAAGAATTTTATTTTTAACTTCGATTCAGAAAAGTAACAAACGCTTGCACCGAACAATAGTTAGCTTCATTTATAGAAATAATCTTTTTTGCAGATAAATCTCACGTATACGTAGGTAGACATTGTAAACATAGGTATGTTATTCTGATCCCCATCCATTTGTCGTGCAGATTTCGTTTCGAGCGGTTCGTTCAGTACATATTCGAGTTGTTCTGTGATGAATACTAAATTATTTTTTAATTACTAATTTCCTTGTTAACAGATAACAAAGAGCCCATCGACCAAAAACCCGAATTAACTCAAGAACAGAAAATGATGCGATTTTTAGAACAACACCAGCAACATCAACAGCAGCAGCAGCAGCAGCAGCAACAGCAGCAACAACAACAATCCCACTTACCTCAACATGGGTCTAGCGACAGAGACGACAACCATGAGACCCAAGGTCCACACAATTGCCCGTATTGCAACTTTACTTGCAGCAGCGAGAGCAAATTACAAATCCACGTCGCATCTGTTCATGGTGATCCTACGAGACATTTTATCTGTCCACTATGTCAAGATGCATTTAAAGAAAGACCTTCCCTTGAACGGCATGTGATGCAGATACACTCGGTCAACTCAGAGGGTCTTCAAAGGCTGTTGCTTCTAGTAGACCAGAGTCATTGGCTGAATGGAGCAACTCAAGGACAACGAGAGGAATCTCGGCACGGTGACGAGGAACGAGAAATATCATCTCCTCGCTCTGAAGGAAGCGTTGATGGCGAAACAGAGCGTTGTTCCACGTGTAACCGCACATTCCGTAATGTTGATGAACTGTGTCATCATCAAAATGAATCAGGTCACTTAGAACTGAAACAAACACCTCAAGGACCGGGGTATTTTTGTTGGAAAAAAGGGTGCAACCGATATTTTGACGCGGCTCACGCTCTACAGAATCATTTTAGAGAAGCACATGCAAAAAATTCTATTGCTAACATGTCGGTATCAGAAAAGCATGTTTACAAATATCGTTGTAATCAATGCAGTTTGGCGTTTAAAACAATCGAAAAGCTACAACTTCATTCGCAATATCACGTTATACGTGATGCCACCAAATGTGTGTTATGTGGAAGGAGCTTTAGATCTGTGTTGGCTCTTCAGAAGCACGTTGAAACATCTCACTCTGAATTAACCGAAGAGGAGCTGGCCGCATTTAAGCGAAGTCTCGCATCTAACCCTTTATTACAAGCTGGTCAAGGTACTGCTCTTGATGCCGCAACCGCTGATTTACTGCGAAAAGAAGCTTTAAGAACTCCTGATGATGAACTGGCTGAAATGGAAGACAGAGACTCAAGTGCTACTGCTGCTGATGAGTCCGGTCACAATGATGCTGAAAACTCAGATGATTCGATTATATACAAAGACCAACAATTTCTAGAAGATTATTTAAACTCACAAGCTATGGCGGAAGATTCCTACAATGATCCGAACAGAAAATACAAATGCCACAGGTGTAAGGTGGCATTTACTCGACAATCATATCTAACAGCTCATAACAAAACTTTATTACACAGAAAAGGGGAGAAATTAACATACCCCATGGAAAAATACCTTGACCCTAACAGACCATTCAAGTGCGATGTATGCAAAGAATCTTTTACACAAAAGAACATCTTGCTCGTTCATTACAATAGTGTTAGCCATTTGCATAAACTGAAACGAGCTATGCAAGAACAGCAAAATAATAATAATCCTCCTGTATCTCCAGGGGCTGGTACAGCACCATCTAACCTGACTTTAACACCTAAAAGTACATCAAGCGAAGAAGATGATCGCAAAAGATATAAATGTAATATCTGTAAGGTTGCGTATACGCAGGGCAGTACGCTCGACATACACATGCGGTCCGTGCTACATCAAACTCGAGCAGGCAAGCTGCAGGAGCTCGCCGCGGCCGGCCACGTAGACTTGACACGTCCCCTTGTTGAACAACCGGACAGGAACGACCCCGCAAAAATTTTACAAGACGTTTTGTCGCCGAAAAATACATCCCCTTCGTCTACAAGCAGCGGGGGGCCTCGCTCCTCACCCCCCGCGCGCCCAGGTAGCCCGCGATCCCCGCGCGCAGGTAGCGCCTCGTGCGAGCGTTGCCACGCGTCATTTCCTACTGGGGAGCTACTCGACGCACATCGCGCGACCTCATGTCCGTTTGGCGATGCGCGGGCGCATTCGCCACTAGGTGACGCAGAAGCTGCTGCATTAGACGAGATGGTCGCAAAGGGCAACCCGCCCAAACGCAACTCACAAATGTATAAACAACTACTCGAAACTTTCGGCTTCGATCTCGTTATGCAATACAATGAAAACCAAAGGCGCAAACTCCAAGAAGAACGTGAAATGGTGCGAGTACCGAGTCCGCCGCCTCCGCCTCCTGAGGAAAAGCCTCCAGATGGAGAGACGAAATCTACGTGCCAGCATTGCAATAAAGAGTTCTCTAGTGTGTTCGTGTTAAAAACTCATTGTGAAGAAGTGCATAAGGACAAAGTTCCATTGGAATTTTTGGAGCAATTCGCGGAACAGTTCAAATCTGAATATGAAAGGAAATCAGGTGCGCCGAACTCGCCTCGCGCTGCATCTCCAGCACCTCAAGGTGACAGATCGCCATCGCCGCGCGGAGACACGAGTGCCACCTTCAATGAGAACGGAAGTGCTTCAGGCGAAGCTCAAGCTGGCGCCCTACTAGCAGCTCAAGTGCAAGAAATGCAAGCGGCATTGAATATGTTGCAATTACAGCAACAGTTGGGACAACTACATCCTATGGTGGCTCAGATGCTTTCACTAGGGTTGCCTTTGGGTTTAAACGTAGGAGCCCTGGCGGCTATGAACCTCCAACCTCCGTTGGTACCCCTCATGTTGCCACCACCGCCCTTCGACGCGATAGGATTCCCGCATGACGCTCAGCTGAAACAACAACAACTTTTACAACAGCAGCAACAAGTGAGTCAAATTTTTCTTATATATAATTGATATTGACATACGCATTATACATATATAACCTTTATTCTTATAATATGAATTCTATCTAACTTGAAAAGAATAAACACTACGTCAGTTTCTATGACATAATAATTTTGCAAAATATTGCCAATACAACATGTTATACGTACATATCTATATTATATACCTAACATATAGTATTACATGTAACATGCTTTATTTGTCTTTAATTAATATATTAAAGGGATACGTTATATTCTTAGAAATGTTTTGTTACAGTCCATATTTTTTCTATCCAATATGAAAAGTCGCATTGACGTTTATCCTTAAGTAATATGTTTTTACTACCTTAATAATAAGCGCCTTAAGTCATAGATAGCTGAGCATACTGTTTCCACGATGATAATAGCTTTTCAGTTTCCGTCACTTTCATTCCTACAGCTGAGATCTTCAACTCATGTACGCCACTTCATTTGTCTGCTCGTCTGTATCATTAAATCACGAACTACAAAAACTTGTACTTATAAACTTGTAAAACAAATTCGTTTGTATTAAACCAAGTGCGATTATTATTTAAACTTTGTACATATATTTCGATAAATTACGTAGATAGTAATAATAACAAACCTATTTAATCATTCATATTTTATAAACGTAGTCATGTAAATATAAAGTAACGTTCAAAGATTAAATATATTGGTTACATTCGATTATTTCTGTCAGCTGTAAATTCAATCGTAAGGAAAGACGTATCTACAAGGTATTATGAGATAAGCATTAGCTATCTGTTTGCACAAAGCAACAGAGGGACTATTGTTGGGCGCCTAGGGTCGAAGTATTATTATCTACAACGAATTCTGTTATTATTCAAAGTTACCTGCAATCATTGAGTGGTCCTACAGCCACAGATAAATGAGCCCTTTACAATTTTGTAATCCCTTTGTTCGATGTAAAGCAATGTATTACTTTTAAATTAAATGAATAATGATTCCCACACATCAATACATTAGGTATATTTCTGAATGGGTAACAATTTACGTTGTTCTGAAGTATATGTTTATTTTTTGCAGGCAAACGCTGCAGCAGGACAGAAACGGGCTCGGACACGCATTACTGACGACCAACTAAAGATATTGCGAGCACATTTTGACATTAACAACTCGCCCAGTGACGAGGCAATTGCAAAAATGGCTAAACAATCTGGACTAGCTACAAAAGTCATCAAACACTGGTTCCGAAACACGTTATTCAAAGAACGCCAGCGAAACAAAGATTCTCCATACAATTTCAACAATCCACCTTCAACTACACTCAATCTGGAGGAATATGAGAAAACTGGTGAAGCTAAAGTAACACCTTTAGATTCGTCTGCAAGTTCTGACGAAGGCAAACCACCGCCTGAAAAAAAAGCAAAAATTGAAGACACTTCGTATATTGGTCAGCAGGAAGTAAAATCAGAGCCGAATGATGAACCGACTATGGAAGAAAAATATAATTCTTATGATGATCGACATCAAGAGGATAAAAGTTTTATTTTTCCTCAGGCTCCGTTACAAAGCCCTGCTTTAAATATTCCTGACCTCCAACACAGCATATCGCGTCCCCAGACGCCAACACATTTATCTCTGAACTCATTGATTCAGTCTCAAATTGATTCGATACCAGCCACCAGCATACCACAACCACCACATCCGTCGATGCTACCACCGAAGCTAAATCCTAACTTCGTGTCCCCAAACTCCGTGCCCCCGAACGTCCTACCTTTGACCCCAAATCGCAGCCTCAGTCCTGGCAGGGGACCGGCCGATTTCGGACTTTCTGGGGGCAACTCGAACGGATCCAACAGCTCGGGGTCTTCTGGCAAACGCGCCAACAGAACTAGATTCACTGACTATCAAATAAAAGTTCTACAAGAGTTTTTTGAGAATAACGCATATCCGAAAGATGATGACTTGGAATATCTGTCTAAATTACTAGGTTTAAGTCCGAGAGTGATAGTAGTATGGTTTCAAAATGCTCGGCAAAAAGCGAGGAAAGTATATGAAAACCAACCAGCCGCTGAACCACCAGCTGGTGCTACAGACGATGCCAATAGATTTCAACGCACGCCTGGTCTTAATTACCAATGCAAGAAATGCCAACTAGTATTTCAACGATATTATGAGTTAATAAGGCATCAGAAAACACATTGTTTCAAGGAAGAGGACGCTAAAAGATCGGCCCAAGCGCAAGCAGCTGCGGCCCAAGTAGCAGCAACGCTTAGCAGCGAAGACTCAAATTCAAGTACTGTAGAGCATCACCCACCACATGTACCAGTATCCCCTGCTCCACCTCGTACGCCAACACCTGCTGCCCCAAACTATCCGGTCTCTCCTGCCCCACAGACTCCACACACACCAGTTACTCCTCTATCACACCAGCCTCGTGAAGAAAAAGATGATAATTTTCAATGTGATAAATGCAACTTAGTTTTCCCACGGTTTGATCTATGGCGGGAACATCAATTAGTTCACATAATGAACCCAAATTTATTTCCGTCTTATCCACCGGACTCCCCTTTTGGAATCTTGCAACAACATGCTCAATTACAACAATTAAACGCATCTCTAACGAATGAGGAAGCACGTCACCCTTTAGTAGCTGCGTTAAATCAGCAAGTAGCCAAAAGAAAATTTGATGAGTTTGAAGAAATAGATACTGGAGAACAACCAAAAGACAAAAGGTTGAGAACAACTATTTTACCTGAACAACTGGACTATCTCTACCAAAAATACCAAATAGAATCTAATCCATCACGAAAAATGCTAGAAAATATTGCACGTGAAGTTGGTTTAAAAAAAAGAGTGGTACAAGTTTGGTTTCAAAACACACGAGCACGTGAAAGAAAAGGGCAATTTCGTGCGCATGCGCAAGTCATAAACAAACGATGCCCTTTTTGTCCAGCTTTGTTCAAAGTAAAGAGTGCATTAGAGAGCCACCTGAGTACTAAGCATGCCGATCAGTGTGCGCGAGGAGAAATCAATGTGGATGCTTTACCGGATGAAGAACTTAGTACAGAGTCTACACCAAGTTTTGGTTCTCAACAAAGCGACCGGCAGCAAAATTTTTCCCAAGCGGGGGCTCCCATGTTGCCCCCTATTTTCCCGCCTTTTCACTCAGACATGGAGAAATTTATCAAGCAGTACAGTGAGGAATCTATGAAGAGATATGTAAGCGAACTGCAAGCACATGCTGCCGCTCAACAAAACGGTGGCAGCAATGAACCTTCGGAAAGACGGCCAGAACATGGAAAATCGGAGATACCTTTAGATCTAAGCAAACCAGTTGATTTATCACGACCGGGATCGGATGCTGATGAACGTTCAGACACTGCGTCGGAAACTATGGAGTTCTACGAGGAAGATGAGCCAACGTCACCTACGACCGGCCAACAGCAATCATCAAGGCCGCCTGGCAAACGTTTTCGGACTCAAATGTCATCCCTACAAGTGAAGATTATGAAATCGTTGTTCACCGATTATAAAACACCGACAATGGCGGAGTGTGAGGCGCTCGGGCGAGAGATTGGACTACCCAAACGAGTGGTACAAGTATGGTTCCAAAACGCACGTGCCAAAGAAAAAAAAGCGCGCCTGGCGGCCGGCTTGTCGGAAGTGTCGGATGCGCC
>DWEH01000025.1:0-17882 GCA_018245815.1 Apyrrothrix aesculapus | reverse complement strand
ATTTTTCTAAAATTAGAATTTCTAGTAGTGGCTCGGAGTCTGGCTTTGTGCCCGGTGTATGGCAATAGACTCACCACTTATTCCATATTGGGACGTAAACGTAACTGGTGAGACATGGGAGTGTAGTTCACTCCTCTGCTTACCTCTTCGAGGATTACAAGCGTAAGTGTGATGTTACGTTGTTTTTATTGACGTAATTTTTTTTTATAAAATTGATCCCTAGTAAGTGTTTAAAAATATTTTTCTTCCTCAGGGCTACTTCCGCGACGTGGTGGAGTTCTTCTTCGAGGGGCGTAATGAGTGCAAGAACTTTTGGAAGAAGTGCGTGGAGAACCACGGCTTCTTCCGCTGCACCAGCGTACCGCGGCTGCCGAGACACAAGACCAGGGTCATGTCCAGGGGCTCCTCGTTTAGGTAATCAACGACCACGTGACATCATATACCATCACACCAGGTTCCTTAAGTGGTAGGCACAGAGCAACGACTGACAAATTTATCTATCCTTACAGACTTGACATGTTAACTTCTACATTCATAGTCATTGCACACACGCACGCCGGTTTTGGTGAAAAAATATAGTGTGGTAAATGTCGTGAAAGTGCGTTTGGAACTCGTAACGAATATCCGTGAAGTGTAGTAGTAACACGTTGTGTTTTGGACCACCAGGTATAGCGGCAAGACGCAGAAACAGATCGTGGAGTTCGTGCGCGACAACTACGTGAAGCGGCAGACGTTCCAGAGGTGAGTGCGCCGCCGGCTGCTGCTGGCCTTGTGGCTCGTGTGGCGGTGTGTGTGTGTGTGTGCTCGTGCGGCGCATGCAATGCGGTTATATACGCGGTGTGATGTTTCGATCAAGTGAGAGCGTTCTGGTTTTTTTTTTTTTATTAAAATTTAGCCAGAACTTAAATTTACATAACTGTTCTTTTTTTTTGAAATTTAAAAAGGCACTTACTTTATGAGTTCATCGGCAAATGGAAGTGCCAACGTAGACAATGTTTTTGTTTTTTTTTTTTATTTCAATTGAATTTCGCCGAGAGATGCGTTGATTGTTGATTTATTGCTGGAAGCATTCGAAACGGAGGTTTCGTTTGAACTGAAACACGAGGCATATTTATTATGTCACCGTCAAGTATCAAAAGGTAATGAAGAAAAAATTTATTTGCATCGGCTTGAAATTGTTTGCTTCTTAAACGTAATTTTAGCGTGTGCTTGGAAATGTTCATTAAAATTTTATTTTGTTCACACATTTGAGACACACGATATTGAGATATATTGTCGCCGTAACTTCACACTGCCGTATGTATGTATGTAATATATTTTTTTGCGTAGTTATTTTTTAGCACAAAGTCGTAGTAGTTGTCGGATAAGTATTTAAATTTTTGATCGTAGTTCGAATGTATGAGAACTAAACTTGTACAATGTAATTTTAGATAATATTATGCCTCGTATTGTAATTTTTAAGGTGAGTGATCAGCATGGGTTGTTGGGTGACACTAGCTTTTGGTTTTGTCTTGTGGGCGTTCGTGTGAATTGAGAACATACTGCTGTGATACGAACACAACGATTGCATGGGGGGCATTCAAGTATTACATGAGCATGCTTGACTTGACGAGGGGCGAGGGGGGTAAGAAGGGGGCAGGGGGGGGGGGTTACCATTGTGGTGGCGACGGACCTTGGGTCCGTAAAGTTTACTGCGATTAGTTATTAGTCGTGCTATATTTTATTGTGACTGAATGATGCTTATGTGATAATTGAACGTTCCGGTGTTGTAACGTACGGCCCGTTCGGACTGTCGGCGATTGTAGCATTCTCGAGCATGCGCTGTATACATTGAGAGTTTCGCTCGTTCCAAGCGAGAGCCAAAACTAGTCGGTCGGACGCGACACAGACATTCGGTCGGAGGATGGTGCGCGCGGTCGGGTCGTGTAGCGGGCGAGCGCGGCGCTCAGCGCGCGGTGCGACGTGGTGTCGCTTCACTGGTACCGATTGCTGTCCATATCGCACGTGAATCACATCACACTTAAATGCACTGTTTTATTTTTAATTGTCGTCGTAACCCCTCCCTGTGTTTGTTTATATATACATATCTATATATTACAATAATATTTTATTTATTAAATTGACTGTCGACAGTAGCGAATTGTTACTTTTCTCTTTCAAAATTTTAGATCTTTATATATAATACGTATTGTGGTTTTTGAAGAGCTTTTTTTTTATATTCTTTCTCTTCACGGTTCCTTGTTGAGATTGCAAGTTGATTTTATTTTAAATTTTAATAGAATTCTATTTGAGATAGTAGCAAAAATGGTTTAATTTCCCTTTATAAATAAGGCTTTCGTTCAATTTCAAGGGAATTTTCATCAAAATGTTGTTCAAGGTCACGATTCTTGACTACCTTAAACAATTTGTTCTATATCAATATCTTGTATATATTTATAATATTATATTTATATCCATAAGAATGAAGATAGGACACTTATTGTACCAGGATAGGATTAGAAAATACAGTACAAGTAGATCGAACGTAGGGTAAGTAGGTAGGGATGTACATATGACTTCTCGGAGGCGACATTAGCCGAAGTACAGTGGACTGCTATATGACATGCCGAATGCCTTCGGCGGCAGTTGACGGGCGAGTAGCGTGCTGGATAGCGTGCAGGCTAGGACGAGGGGTAGGCGTGACGCTAGGGCCAGGCCGCGAGAGCAACCAAAAGCTGGTGTCGAGGTCACCATCCTCTGTCCGACTGTCGCAGGTCGGGCTCGTTCCGCGCCTCGCGCTCGGCCGCGTCGTCGCGCGCCAGCGTGGCCGCGGCCGCGCCCGCCGCGCCCGCGCTCAGCGCCAGCCTCTCCGCGCACCCGCTGCTGCCGCTGCCGCCCGGCTCCGACGGTACGTGCCAGGCGCTCGGCTCGTCTAGCTTTTAGTCAAGTAGACAAGTTTCCGTGGCCAGGTATGGTATAGCTAGCGGTTAGAGGGGGCAGGAGCGGGCCGGAGTCGATGTCGTGGGATGTCCACGTGGCGACCGTGCGAGCGACTGAACTATGCAGAGCTTCGAGCGTTGCCCGTTGGATTGAGATTTTATTGTAGTGCTAAGCTTAAAAAATGTTTTTTTTTATTCATTTAAATGTGTGCTAAACTCCACTTGAAAATATTCCTGAAAAACATTAATATTCGAATCTATAAATTTAAAATTTGAACCGTTCAGAACAGTTTAAAATAGTTCACCTCTTCCGTTAATACAGAAAAAATATATCCCAGATGGAATAACATTTAATTAAACGGTAACCGTTTGGTGTGCGCAGCGATTTCCCTGGAGTGGGACAAGCAACCTCACTACCTGGAGGCTTCTCTGATGATGAAGGGCTACACGGCGGAGGAGGCGCGGCGCCGCTCGGAGGGCGCTCGCCCGCCTCGCCCGCCTCGCCCGCCGCTCGCTCCTACCGCCTATGCCGCCACGAGGGACAAGGTCTGCCGCACGCCGCTTACGTGCACTCCGTCTGATCACATCACATATCAGCAGCGTGTCTCGGTCCACCTCCCTGCTCCCCTAGGTCTCCCCAAAGGGGATGTTTACCCGTAATGCGTGTTGGGGATCGCAGAGCACAGCTTAGCGCACTGCCTGCGACTGTCGACGGCCATGGCATTTAGCCGGACCCAGATACTACATCAAATCGTTTACAATCAATGTCAAACCACTACATTCAGAAGAAAAACATAACATTGGCCATGATTCCGATGCATTCGTAAACCACCCCCCACACCCGAGACACTACGCCTCAAGTACATTAGATACGCAGCTACGCTACGACACGCAGCTGACATTATACAAATAAAAGTAGCAGTCGTGATACTCGCAATATGACACATACTTAATAATAAATAATAAAATACGTAAATAAATAATATAATAAATAAAAACAGACTTAATAGTAACATACGTATTACTCACAGATAGAATTAAACAGTGAACTTTTGGAGTAGTTTAAATGGACTCTACATAAAATGTAATAATTTTCCATGCACCGCCTCCGTGACTGGACCTCGTCTAAAGACAAAACCATTTAGCAATCTGCTTTTTCTCTTTCAGCTGAGAAAACTGTACAGCGATCAAATCGTAAGAGCCTTTTTGAAAATTGGCTTGTTATTATCTCTATAATTATGTGTCTAATATTTTCAAATTTTCATCTAACCTTTTCTGTATCTCATATATCCATGTCTTGGTGAGTAAGAATGTAGTTATATGGCAAACTAACAGGTCGGCTTCTATAAAAAAATCGAAAATTAATCAATAAATGTAATATGCGTGATATTAAACTGTTTCCATGATTGGTTCGATGCTTTAATATATTTATTTGAATGCCTATCTCTATAACTATATCTTGCTCAAATGTTAGCATGATTGAATTTTAACACCGGAAATAATATACCAATATTATTTTTTTAATATTCTACATCATCATAATATTATGACCAGTATTAATTTGCTAATATTCCTACACCATGAACGGACACAGCTCATTCGTGATGTTTGTAAATTATTATTGTGGTGTCATAGCAGTTGTCTTAATCAATTACTCGTTCAGATATGTTTTCGCTCGTATATGTGGATAACTTCGAAGAAGTGCTTGCAAGCCCGTGCTTGAAGAAAAGACAACTTCTATTTCTCTTCTTTGAATAATGCGTTATACTAAGTATGTGCACCACGTCCCATCTCGCACTCTCTGAGTCGCACGCGGCACTGGGTTTCTCGTTCGGTGGTCCATAGCCACACCATGTGATATTTGAATAATGTCATGGTGAAATTGCAGGTGGGTCCCGAAGTAGTGACCCATGCAGAGGTCAATCATCATCCTACGGAGGGTTCGCCTCTGCCTCATCGGACGACGACACAATTGGTATGTATATCTTGTAACATTTCTTTCGTATAACAATGTGTACTTCACATTATGTTTGACCGATTCGTTCTTTGAATTAAGGCCGCATTGGCAATGTAAAGTTTAAAAATATTCAATGTCAATATATTTCGAAATATATTGACATAGCTGCGTACGATTTGAAGGGGTCGGTAGAACGTGGAGTTATTGTGGTCGTCATACAAAATCGTTTTATCGTCGCGGTAGGTTTCTCCGGAGAGTACGTGGACGGCGAGTGCCCACGCCAGTGGTCGCGTGCGCGCGCCCACTCCGCCGCCTCGTGGGCGCCCGGCCTCGCCAGGTCAGACCGCCTCGCACACGCACACTCACACTCACACCCTCACCCGCACACACACTGCCACGCGCCCTGCCGCCGCCGAGCCCCTCTCTAGCGTCTACCCGGAGTTCGTGCTCTCCAAGCAGACCAGCAGCTTCAAGAAGTCTTCCGAGCGACTCGAGTACGAGCTGTCGCAGTGCAACATGTACTCCGCGTGCCCCTCCACGCACTCGTCGCGCTCGGGAGGGTCGCTGCTGCTGGAGGAGGAGGAGGCGGGCTCGCCGCCGCCGCGGCCGCCGGCGCGCCGCTCCGCGTCGTGCCGCAACCTGCGCGACTTCAGCTTCGACGAGGCCGGGCGCGCCAAGCGCCGCGCCGACGCGAAGCGCGACGCGCGCAGCATGCTGGCCGACCTGGACGCGTGCCACCCGCTGGCCGGCCGCCGCGTCGACTCGCCCGTCACGCGCTACGACGACGCGCGCACCTTGGCCTTCGTGCTCGGCAACCGCGGCTCTATTGAGTCGCAGCGCGAGATGATCGGCCGCGCCTACTCCTCGAGCTTCCCGGGCGCCATAAGTGAGCAGCGCCTCGACCTTCCTACTTTTGTCCGCAGCGGTTCGCAGGACGATATTTCCCATGACAGTTATGAAGTGATCGAGCGCTCGGACGACGAGTGCTCCGAAAACCGCAGGTATGCCAGAATTCGCCCGCGTGGCTCCGTTGTCCACACACGGTCGTGCTCGTTGGACTCTGGCAATGATCTACCATCTGATGACGATCAGTCGATATCTCATCTTTCGGAGTGTGAGGATCAAGAGACGAATCTTAATATTGTAGGCGTGAAGTATAAGAGCGACAACGATATCCCTCTCGATCCTTTCCTCTTGGATGATCCCCGAATTTTGCCGCGTGAAAAGTTGTCTGTCCGATCTGATGGGAACTTTTACAAAGAAATCAAGAGGGCCCTTGGTTCTAGAACTTCTAGCCAGGAGTCAAAAAGCGATATATATGATTCTAAATTGTCTAAAAGCAGTGCGGAATCCAGTAAGAAATCACGTGACAGCGTTTATCACACGGATAGTAAGAAATCTCGTGAAACTCTGAAAAGTAAGAGTTCGGATAGATCAGGTTCGCGAACATCGAGCCAGGACTCTAAATCGGATTATTATGACTGTAAGAAAAACTTGTATGAAACAGCCGAGGATATAAATGTTAGACGAAGGAGCGTCACGAGTATTCAAAATGCTTACATGGATCCTTTTGAACCGATATCACCATCATCTAGCCCCGATTCCGAGAAAGACTTCTATGATACTCAATCTACATTTATTGGTATGGAGAAACCTGAATATAGAGAGAAAACACTCTTTGATAGATCTCACGAAGATCTCATAAACAACATTATTACTTCACCTAATTTTTACCATATTCCCACGCCGTATTCTACATTTCCAAGCAACAACAAGCATAAGGAGCCTCCACCAATGCATTCTGCGAGTTTGCAAAATGTTGAACTTGATCAATATTGTCATTATTCCGATTTAAGCCCTCCTAAGAAAATTGAGGAAATATCTACTGAGGAAGAAGATATCCAGCCACATACTACGCATATATGGCCCGAAAAGATACTGGGCCTAGAAACGGAAATTGATAATAACAGAGCCGCAAAGATACATAGTTATCAACGGCGTCGTTCTTCTGAAACGGTATTTAGCTTTGATAAAGATAAAATAGAGTCGTTAACTAGGTCGACTAGTAAAGAAAATCCGCCAACATCACATCTTGTTAAGGAATCGTCTAATGAATCTGATGTTAACGTTCGCATTTTGCCAGCAATGGATAGTATCGAGTATGCCAAAAATAAAGCTAAAGCAGCAGCAATGCAATCCGGAACGCCATCGATTTTACAGTCTGATTTTGATAAGTCTATGCGTGGTAAAGTTTGTACACATATGGTTAGAAAAGAAAATTTGAAAGAGGAGCTAATTGCTAAAACACACTTTGATGAGTATAACCCCAAACTAATATTGGAAACGAGTTCAAGTAGTCGTCTTGCTGATACTGCTGCCCCATATACTCATCCTACTGTGGAACGAACTAAAAGTGATCCAAACAGCTTAGCAAACAGGCCAAGATTTAGTAGTGTGAATTCTAGAAGACATGTTTTAATGCATCAAAAGTCTATAGATTTAACTCCAGCGGAATCCAGCGATGAAGATTATATATTTCGGCAAATTCCTAGCGCCCCACCTATTGCCACAAAGCGATCACATTTTGAACTTCCAACGAGACATCCGGATACGTGTTCTCCTTTTGATTTGCCAAAAAACTATTTCAAAGAGTTTGATGCATTTAAAGCAGGTTATGTAGATAATAAAAAATCAATTGATGAAGGCTACGATATTCCATATGTTTTACATAAACGACATGTTATGAATGGAACAGCGCCATCACCTTTGGATAATAAGAGATCACCACCCGATATTATTATGCTCCCACCACAAAATGGGCGTCACATGGTTAGTGCTCATCCTAGATGCAAATATCATGATCACCCCAAGTCCCCTCGATCACCCAAGTCACCAAAATCACCGAAGTCGCCCAAGTCTCCAAAATCACCAAAGTCTCCAAAATCTCCTAAGTCACCTAAGTCTCCTAAGTCTCCAAGAACTCAATCGGATCACATCTCTAAGTATTTGGAAGTTGAAAATCGTGATTTTTTGTTTACTCAAAATATAGATTTATCTAAGGTGAATCCAGTCACACTAGAAGTGGACAAAAGTGGTCAAATGCAACATATACCCAGTCCTAAAAGAGATATTTCGGAGACTTTAGATTCTGTATTATTAGAAACATTGAATTCTAAATTAAGTCAAATTGAAAGTGATTCTGCTACTAGTTCTAAAACTGACAGCATGAGACAGGAACCTCAATATTCTCATGATATTAAGTTTACTATTAATGGAAGAAATATTTCCCAAGCTCCTATTTCTAAAGATCCAAAACCACTTACGGCCGCTGAAAAGCTACGAGCAGACATTAAATCTAAGTCAGAAAAACTTCCTTCAAAGAGAGGTCAAAAAGGTAGAGGAACTGGCAAAAAAGGTGTTTGCGGTAAAGTAAAAACTAAGAACAACAATAAAATTCGTATAACGTCCTTCTCTTCCGATGACGAAAGTGTAGATTCAGATGACGTGTTTGGTACCACTGAAGCTGCACCAAAACTGGAATTCTCTCCTCCACAGTCACGGAAAGATCTTGAACCTATCTTGCAATTGGAATATGATAAAATTACATCGGGAGCTTGGCATAGAGGCCAAACAATGAGTTCAACTGAAATAGAAGGGTCGCCTCCTCAGTGCCGTAAGCTTGCGGAACTCGAAGCTAAATATAATCCCCAGGTTTTAGATACAAGCAGTAATGCGACGGAATTGAGACGTATATCTGAACGTTCAATATCAATTCCAAGTTCGGAAGATGATGTAGCTATTAGGAAAGATCCAGAATTAAAACAAGTCAGCAAAGAAAGTTCTACTTGGGAGTATAATGAAAATATACCTTCACCGATTTTAGAAAGTACAGAATTTCTAAAATCTGACGACGAACTTTTAGTTGATATGGAGATTCAAAAAGTTACTGGTATAAGAACACAGTCAGAAGAAAAAAGTGAACCTGAGAAAAAAGGATTCTCTAAATTAGATATAAAAAAGAGTTTGCGTGATGAGCTACTTTCACCCATGTTACGTAAAACTGGTGGCACCCCTATTCTCTTTGCCCATGCTAGATTAAACCTTTCTGAGGGCTCCGTATTTTCACTACAACGCCAAAAAGCTACTCAAGACTCGCCAACTACTAGCCGTAGGGCTAAGAGCTTGGATACTCCAGTCATACAATTACACAGATTACCACCTATGAATGCATTTTCTTCTAAAGATGATACAGTTGAAGATATTAATGAAGAAGGGGAAATTTTAGAAGAAAAGCCATTAATTGAAGAAAAGATAGTAAAAGTTAACGGATTAAAAAAAGACTCCATTCACAAAATTGAAGAAGTTGAAGAAGAACAGACTGGGGAGGCAATTACAGAGGTTAAATCTGTTGTTATTGATAAGGAAGAACTCAAGTTGCTTGAAGATTTAGTTGAGCAGCGAAGACCACGATCGTTTAAACGTCGTTACGATTTAACAAAAATAAAATCTCAGGCCAAGTCACCATCCAGGTCGCCACTTAGTCGATCGCCCATATCACGATCTCCCTTATCTAAATCGCCCTCAAGATCACCCACTTCATCATTGAACTCTCCCAGGGGAAGCATACGAAAATTATCAGATTTAAGTGAAGATCAAATAGTACCTGATATGGAAAGAATAAAGCGTAAGGAAAAGAAGAAATTAACTTTGAAGTCAAAAGCTGATGACAAGCTAAAGATTAGTACTAAGTTAAATAAAGGAGGGTCTTTAGATACAAATGCTACTAGAGTGAAATCTCTTCAGACCCAAAAGTCTTTGCCTTCGTCTCTCAAAGAAAGACCGGATTTCCTAACTGTTCCTCCTTTGGATATAGCTCGTGCAAAAAGCCAAGAGTTAGAACAAACTGCAAAGAAAGTTTCGAAAGAAAAGTCGAAGTCATTAGAAAAAATGGATATTAAACGAGGCGGAAGTAAGGAAAGAACCAAATCTCAAGAAGATAGCGATACAGAAATAGCTAAGCGAAAAGAAAAGCAACAAATGCTATTTGAAGCTGCTTTGAAACAGACGAAGACATTAATTAGTCCTGTAAAAGATACAATGCCACCGTTCCCTCCTCCCGAAGATAAAATTTTGGTTAAGACTGAAGGAGATAAGATAATAATTGAAACTAAAATCAACAGCAAAGCTGAAGATCATGTTTTTATTGCCAAATCTCCTAAGAAGTTGGATAATAAATTAGCAGGCAAAATCAGTAGAAGTTTTGAGGACCAAAAGAGTTCGAAGACTAATAATAAGATAAATAAAAGTATGGATGATAAATCAAGTCAGTCTTTGGAAGATAAATTGGATGACCTTGTAGCATTGCAAAAGTCGCCTAAAACGTTGTCTAAAAAACAAGAAATTAAGCAACAGATCGAAGGAAAAGTAGTATATCAAAAAGTTCACCCTAGCGTTAAGTCTAAGAGCCTGGAGCGGAAGGTTGACGTACATATAGATGCTAAGGCAAAATCAAAAAGTCTTGACCGTAATTATGTCACACCAATTACAGAACCACCTCCTGAATCAATTCCTGATAAACATTTTAAGCAGGAAATTGTGACAGTTGACGTTCATGCTATGGCAATAGAACAAGAATCACATAAGGAAGTAGAAAATAAGGAAGTATCCCCATCTCACAGTTATAAAGAAAAAACCGAAGATGACTCGTCAATAGAATGGATGACTAGTTCTCAACATACCGTAATTGAAAATGACACACAAACTGTTATCATGGAAAGAAGAAAAATTGACTTATACAATAAACAGAAACAAACTGAACTGCAAGAAAGTAAAAGTTCTCAGGATTTGCATACCTTATTAATAGAAAGAAAACCAGAAATAATGCGTTTAACTAGTGAAGAAGAATCCTTGACTGAAGTCAGTGAATTAAAAATGTCAGATGAGAGTAACATGTTAGGTATTTCTCTTCCTTACATTGATGCCGACAGTTCATCAGATCAGGATCAAGGGTCGAAGAAAGATAAAAAATCAAAATTGTATCGCGGTAAAAGTGATGATACGGGTTCTTGGATAACAGTTGATTACGAAGAATACACAGCAGACACAGAGGTACCTCTTTCGGACACAAGCAATAAAACAAATAGAAGCAGGAAAGCTTTGGATCCCCAAAGTACATTTGATGAATCTTCTGCTAGTTTAGTTGAATTTTTGAAACATGAATCAATGTCACAAATTCTTTCAGAAAGTGAAACTGAGCGTGAGTCTAAATTAATAAGGGATCCATCGAAGCCTATAGATTTGGCATTAAAATTCAAAAATAAAAATAAAATTATAATTACGCCACCTCAGGAAAATAGCCCTACTGTTGAAAACATTCCATTTATTGATTCAAGTATATCTAAATCTATACACAAATCAGAATCTGGAGAGCAAACTGGTAGTTCAGGCAGTACAAATGATATTTCTCCTACCGAACAAAAAGCTGAACATAAAGCGTTATTGACGACGAAGTCAAGACGTAGCGAGTTGTTAAAGTTAAGCGCAGAAAGATCAAGAAGTTCAGAATCTACTTCTTGGACAAGTATTGAAAAAGATATTAGCCCATCGAGTGCAAACATAAAAGGAAGTTCAATTGATGACGAATCTAGTGTCAGTTGTTCAATTGCAAGACCATTAGGTATATCACAGGACATAGAGAAATTAAACAAAAAAGATAGAGAATGTCTTGAGGAACTGAAACAGGCCATGGAATACGGTGAGGAACATTTGTTATCTCAACATACTCTATCTAGCGAACATTCGAAATCTAATTCTAAATCACCTTCCCCAGTTCCAGAACTAGGCCGCATAGAAAGTCCTAGAAGTCCATCTAAGTATGGCACTAGAAAATCACCAACGCCAACATTAGAAAAACAAGGCCAAGTAGATTCACAAAAAGATCCTACGGATTCTGAATCTAGCTCAGAAAGTATAGATAAAACAGTGGAACAACTTTCCAGACCCAATGTAAGAAAGAGCGCTCTAGATAAGATAGGTAAATGTGTGATTGAGGAGTCTGAATCTAGCCAATCTGTTGCATCAAAAGACTCGGATATTAAGAAAAAAGAACTTCAAAAGACTGTCAAAAAGACCAAAATTGCTATTACAATATCTCAAGAAGATCAAAACACTACTATTGATTTTGATGACGATGGCAATGTGATAACATCGTCATTTGAAAAAGAACGCATGAAGAAGAGAGCTCTGAAAGATACTGATCAAAAGAGCTCATCTAAATCTAGCATAGATACGACCACTACTACTCCCTCTAAAGGTTCTTTGAGTGTAGATGATTCCTCTTCAAGAAGAAAATGTCGTTTGGACGAGCAAAAAAGTTCTTCTAAGTCTAGCATGGATTCAAGAGGATCATTAAGTGTCGAATCTAGAGGTTCCTTTGAGACGACTGAATCCACTTCAGGGTCCTTAGGTGAAGCTTATCGCCGCGGAGAAGAGTTAAAACCAACGTGGCGTCCATTTTTTGGCGCTTCAGGTAGTGAAAATAGTACTAGTATCGAAGAAGCATGGATACCTCAGGATCACGAAGGCTATGAAAGTTTAAATGTTAACAAAGATAATTTTGAATACAGTAATCAGCGATTATTGGATGATTTTCAAACATTTTCAAAAAATCCTCCTCTGTCATCGAATACATCTAAAGATTCTACTGAAGCAGATTTCACAGATGACTTAAATGATTTTCCCGTTAACTTTCTTTATCCCGCAACATCATCATCTACTTCAGACGTTGTTATTGGATACGGTCAGAATTTTGGACGAACATTGTCACGGATATCAGAAAGAAGCACTGCATCAGAAAAAACTAGTGCAGACGAAGATTCTACTAAAGCCTGTTCACGTTCCGAGAGTATTAATGAAGAGTCATTGAATTCTAGTGACCACCAGGCCAGTCTTAGTTCTGACCCCCCGAGCAATGCTAACGTTGCCTACATATCTGATACGGACAGAAGAACATCAGCAGAGATGCCAGATATTCCAATAGATCAAACTAAAATCAGCGAAATGTATTCTGAATCAAAAAAGGATCTCGAAAAAGTAAGTAAAAAAATAGATGAATCATAAGAAACTAAAAAATCAATTGATAGTTCTACGAGGATCAGTCCTATAAGAACACAATCAAAACAATCTAGTGGGAGTCAAGACTCGGAGGATTGGCCATTACCGGAATTACCACCTCAAGCTGCACCTAAAGATCTTCCAGAAATTACAAGGCAAAAGTCTAGCGACTTTGAGGATTGGCCTTCACTTCCCTCAAGTCTTTTGGAGACTCCAATCGTTGAAAAAGTACATATTTACTACATGAGTAACAAACCAGAACAAGCTATGAAAGTAACCATACAATCGGACAGTTCTAAGGGTCACATAGGTTCTGATGACGATAGCGATACTTTAAACAACGACGATGATTTAGAAGATGTTCCAGAGTCAAAATCTGAGAAAATTAATCAACCTACTGTGGAAGTTGCGCAGAAAAGTCCCAAAGTGATACCTTACGATCAATCAGGGTATATGGTAGATCCTTTAGAGAAACATGATGAATTTATTTGTCTTAATAAAGGTGTAGTACCTAATTACGACAAATCATGTTTAAGTGGGACCATCAGCAAAGCGACCTGTTTAATGGGCGACATGGGGCCATGTTGTTCACGTGCTGAAAATAAGTCCTTCAATATTAAAAGTAATCTTGAAGAAAAGGTAATTATAAGTCAGCCTCAAAAATCGCCAACTAATCACAGTCCAATATTCGAAGATGATCATTTTTACTCTGATGACGTATTTGGTGGTGATAGTAAATCTTTGTCACCGGACTTTGATAAAGGCTTTTCGCAACTTGGAACTCAGAAATTTTCTTGTGGATCGAATAATTCCGACACTTCTATAGATGATCTTCTATCACAGACGAACGCTGAAGAAACAGTGCGAGCTGTAACTAAACTTAGTATTAGCAGCGCTGGAACTTGTAAAAGATGCAGCCATAGCAGCCATTCAGAAGAAGAAACAAGTTCTTTCGGTACTGACTTAGATGGTACAGTTAAAATAGGATTACCACAAAAAAAATGTACACACAGCTCACACTCTGAAGATACTTCTATTTGTTTAAGCATATCTGAATGGTCCACCGGTACTAATACAGTTCGTCAATACGCTAATCTATCGGCTTCTGAAAGCATATCAGCAGTATCTGTCCCAAGAAGTGAAAAATCAGAAACCGCAACTGCAAAAGTATATTCAGTTTCTCAAACAAGTAAAAAGTCTGAACCTAAACCAAAAATAGGTTCTCAAACAGAAGCTAGTTCAAAAAGTAGCAGTCTTGATAAAAGTTCTGAAAATATTAAATACGATAAATTATGCAGTTCTGAAACAACTATTTCGAGAAAAGGTATCGATAGTAGTTCCGGTACTAAAAGTGACAGTACTTTGACATTAGCTCAGTCAATATCAGAATGGTCAGCTAGTACAAGCCACACTCTTGTTCCAACTGCCCGTGAAGATCAAGAAGAAACAGAAGATCCTAAATCAGATGAAACTGTGGTAAAGGAACCTGTTACCACTGTAGAAGAACAAGATTTAGAAACGTGCTACGATGGTAAAACGTCATTGCCTAAAGAAGAACATTATGAAACAGTGGAACCTGTCCTTAGATTGACTGCGTCTTATGTCAGTAAAACCGATAAATCATCGTCGATCAGTTATAGCGATAAATCTGATAAGTCGAGTTCCAGTTCATTAAGTAGCTTACAAAAGCATACAAATTGTGTATTGAGATTTGATCAAAGGTTGAAAGGTTTCCCTATACACGATCCGGATCATGAGCGATATACAAAAATACCGCCAAAAAGTCTAAGTTACGAAGAACAAACACAAAGGTACTCGAGACCAGCAACACGCTGCCAAAGTGAAGACAGTACTTACAAGCCTTATGTTGTAGGACCACAGCCTGAGATAGACATTGAAGTTCCGTCTCAGCTATATAGTCAAGAAGAAAAGCATAGTGAGCGGTATCAAAGTCAAGAATTTTGTAACATAATTCGTGAAGAAAGTAGTAGCCAATTTATAAGATCGGACTATAAACCCTTGGCGAAACACGCGAGCTATGATGACAAGACTCTTTCTAAAAATCAAATTAAGGAATACAAAACATCTCAGCAATATAGGAGCAAACCTAAAAGTTGGTCATTCCATGAACATTATCTTAGTTCGGCAGACTTGCCTGTGATAGCTGTACCAGAGATACCTTCTGTGCACAGAGAGTTTCAAGAAAAGAAACCTGTAGACAGATCTGGAAAGACCCCTTTGTCTAGATGTTCTCCATATTATTCAAGCAGCTTAAGTTCAGAATCTCCTCCTATACAACCGCTGAAGGCGCCCGTTAAGAAATCGCTACTTGTAAGAAATATATCATTAAAAAGTCCACCGAGTGGTAACGATACAGATAGTTCTTTAGATGTTATTAGAGATCCACGGGAAAGAATGAGAACATTCAGACGCAAGAAACAAGTCACTGGGGCTCGCAGGAAACAAGAAAAAATACAAGATGTTCTAGAGGAAGACTCTACAAAAAGTCTATGTTCTTCAGAGAGCGATAAACATCAAGGCATAAAATTCTTAACTGTTGACGACTCTTTAAGACGAATGGAAAGTTCCGAGTGTTCAGACAGCTACATTCCAGAAGTTGAATCAGGCTCTTCAGAAATGTCTAAAGCAGATTCCAAAAATTACGATATCCAAGAGCCTATAAGTTACTCTGAAGATGATGAACAAGTTGACTATGCTAAATATGAGAGTCAAAGTTATGAAGCTCAAAAGTTTCCTCACATAGCACCAGTGCAATTTCAAGGTTTTGGGTCTTCGGCTGATGAGGATGAAATGGGATTTCCACGTTTCGATCGGTTAGGTCGATTACGGCATCCGTATCTCGATACTCAAGAACCACCTTATGTCCCAGAGGACAGTCCTCCTAGAATGTCATATTCTAATAAGAGTAGCCGTCAGTCTTCTTTAAAGAAACAAAAATCCACTGCGGTATATCGCCAGACTGATGATAAATCACTAGGAGAATCGTCTGGCCAGCACCAACAGAGGGCAAAGTTCTACAACGAACCTAGCGACAGGGATGACTCCGACGATTACGCTTACCCAATTGACACTATCAAGAGAGCCCCGAAAATGTCTAAATCTGGCAGCTATTTATTTGAACGTGGAGAATCTGTGGCATATTCTGATACAGAGCTACCACAGGATAAGGACGAGTATGAACAATACAGGGGTAGTCCGTATCCGGAACATTACGAGGATGTCGACATGTTCCAAACGCAGGAATGTTACCCGCAATACGATCAGGGCATGATGGAGGAGGGGGCAGTGAGCGTGGACCACTACACCAGAAATTTAGATCAACGTTTCAGTTTGAACAACGTGGAAAGATTCTATTCTAGTCATTATGTGGACTCGCAGGCTTCCAGCGACAGTCCAGAACAAAAGTTCGACGTTTCTACTCTCCCACCGCCACTCTGCTCCGACGATGAGAATGATTAATTTATCGTACTTTATAATATAATTATTATCATCATTAGTTCCCCGTCGTACCCTCCCTCGTTGTCGAATGGTCGTTTGTTATAAACGGTGTGCGAGCGTGCTGCTCACTGTGAATTTCCATATTTAAATTCTAATATTCGATTGTTATTGGTATTTAATATTAGGATATTTATTGTATTGAATATTTACATCGTCACTTTAAATATTTAGATAAAGTATATAGTGCCAATCCTGGATAGCGCGACCCTTTACAATCCTGCAAACTTTAATGCGGATCTATCCACTTAGCGTATGTAAGCTATATAGCTGTAGTTGTATGTATATTGATCGATTGTATATTCAGATTAAATTAATAAATTCTCCACTGTTACGTTGTAACTGTTAAATATATTCATATACATGGTATGTCAGCATACCTTTTCATGGGCAGCACATAGATATTCCAGTCTGAGTAGACTGTATTTTGTGCCAATTGTTTTTTAACAATTTTTCATTGTTCAATTATTGGCAGTTGATATATTTATATTAGTGAAGCTATCCATATATAGAAAGTATTATGTGTAAAGGCTGTGATTTACTTTGTGGGTCGTGGATCTTAGATCTGGTTTTGTTAACAATATAAAGTAATAACAACATTAAACATACACCCATTTCAAATTTCATTACTAGCTAGCACGTTCACACTGCTCCATAAATAATAATAATTATTACTCTACTAAATCAGCAGACATTTATTTCAATCATGATGTTATTCATGGAAATTAATTGTCCGATTGTGCTCAAATTTTTTCACAAAATATTATTAATGGTTTTATGGAATCTTTAATATTGACTCATGTTAAATATTAACGTGTGGCAAGTTTAGTCTAATATATAGTACTTTTTCTGATATCATCAATATCTACATGTGTGTAAGTGATTTCTCGTTTTAAAACTTCATCATGCATCGAAGTCACGGCGTTAGTAGAAAAATGGTATACATGTATATTAGAGAGACAGATGATTTTTTGTCTGGATGCATATATTTCTAATTAAATAGTAAAATTCTAATGACTCTAATTTTATTCTTCTTCAGTCTTCCTGATTGTTTAGTAATACTTGGTGACCTTGGCTTATGCTACATTTATTTCCTATTTTTCATACCAACAATAACTTATTTAATGACAAAAGTATCAACAATTTTTGTACTTGAAATACAATCACTGAATTTATTTTTGGTCAAAAAGTACTTTAATCGACTAAAACAAATTGATATTATTATATGTATATTGATGTATTAATTACACTTTAATGTATAGTTAATTATACTTTGCCAAATTTTTGCAACTTTGCCAAATGAATCTTTACACGTTTTTTGAATAGCTTTTATTATTATAGACAGATGTTATGAAAATTTTTGTTACATACATGTGTGT
>DWEH01000024.1:0-18410 GCA_018245815.1 Apyrrothrix aesculapus | reverse complement strand
ATAAACTACCCCTGTGAGCAAAAATATTTAAATGAATTAGTGCAAAACAAATGCTGCTCATCTTGGTTTTTAATAGTTTATTGTGATACTAACAGTCTCTAAATCTATTTGTTGATAGTTAAAAATATTTATCTGTATCGTTTCTAGCTGACAAATTCGACACCAAATAAGCGAAAAGATCTAGAAATTGAAATTGATGGAACCAAATGTAAGAAGATAAAGCAAGAAGATGGTACTGATATATCAACCTCACCACAGCAATTACCAGCCATTACAGATCCTGAGAAGTGGGATTCAGATAGACTAACTCCTGATACACTGTTTATTATGGGTTCTCATGCTCATAAGGTATTTGTATGTTAAGGAATTTCTCTGATATAGATTAGCAGCTAAACATTATTTAAAATATAATCATAATTTGATATCTGTATAAGTATTTATGGTCAGATTGACTGCCTCGTTGGTCCTGTTGGTTACAAGCACGACTGCCGATCGAGAGGTCCTGGCTTCGAACCTCAGGTTGGGTACTATTGGAATTTTCTCAATTAGATTTTCTAGTAGAAATTTCTAGTAGGGGGTCAGAGTCTGGATTTGTGCCCGGTGTATGGCAATAGACTCACCACCTATTCCATATTGAGATGTAAATGTAACTGGTGAAACAGAAGTATACAACACTCCTCTGCCTACCTCTTCGGCGATTATAGGCGTGATGTTACGTTTAATTTATACTCAGAATAATTTCAAACCTATTAAAATTTAGAAGTTCATTTAAAATATGCTTATGTCTGCAAATGGTTGGCTAGTTGTTTTTGGTGAAGTGTCATAAACTTTTGTGTTATCAAGTATTATATTTTACAAGTTAGAATAAATACAGAGTGAATAGTGTATAATCGGCCGATGGAAGCGGTGGCGAAGCTCCGATTTGCGGAGCCCTATATCTAGCAGTGGACTACTAAAGTTTGATGGATATATGGATGTATATAGATGTGTTATAACTATTTTCATTCATACATTGTATTGATTTTATTTGTTTATTTGAATGAATTGCCTGGCTGTAACCCATTTTATAACCCACTGTTGGACGCCGATTTCTTCCGTAACTGCGCAAGATGTGGGGTATAGTCCACGACGCTGCTCAAGTACGCGTTGGCGGAAGTATGAGTCAGTGCTAACCCGCCTTTCGGAAGTTTTTTAAATACGGTTTCACGGTTGCTACGAACGGTAACAACAGATACCAATGTCTAATTTAATCTCCAAAAGAAGCAGGGAAGCGCTGGCGGAAAGTTACCAATAGCGGTCACCCATTCCCGGTGCCAAGTGCCGACCACGTCCAGCGTTGCTTTGCTTCACAAATCTGTAGCCGCATTAACACTCTGCCCTTCTAACTAGTTACATACTTCGAATTCACTTTATATGAACTTTTACCTAATTCGTTAGATCTAATTTTATAGTTCGAATTAATTATAGAGATATGTAGCACATTTTGTCGAGAAATAGAGTTATTTTAGATTTCTTCAACATTGTCTTAAACTGTTGTCAATAGCAACCAGATAAGTGTACGTTGGTATTATTGACAGCATATTATTAGAATTTGTTTTTAAGTGTTCTGTTTTTTACAGGTTCTCGGACTGGGCAACTCTCGTGGTCGATTGTATACACGACATGCTGGCTTGCTTAGGTATCCTGCAGATACAGTTGACAAGGAGTGGATAGCTAACCACAATTTGGTAAACGCTGTTGGTGGTAAAACTTATATTATGGTAAGTTTCGATTCGTCAAAATTAAACACAATGAATCTTCAATTGAATTGTTGTATTTTTCTGACATTCTTGTAATTACAGGTCTTGGAAGATATAGAGGAGCTCGCAACAAGTGACGCTTACAGACATAATTCCCTTCCGATGCTCGGTGAGTTGACCGGCTTCAAAGTACCGCCGTTCATGCTACGCAAAATAAAGGCGTATGTGATGAAAAGGGCTCTGAGTGGAGATATCAGTAATGCTAACAGTCCACAACCATCAACCAGTAACATTCCACAAGAGAAATATAAAATCGATGACGTAAAATTGGAAATTAATGCAGATAATTATGATACTGGCACATTTAACGCTGGTTCATACATTACTAATACAGACCATTCAAAAGACTTTGCTGGTATTTCAATGCCAAAGGAGCAGACAGATTTGGCTGATATAAAAGTGGAAGACATTAGGGATATTAAAGTCGATATAAAAGTAGAAGACTTGAACCAAATTGATGTAAACGGTATTAAGGTTGAGGATCTCGACACTCATGATCGAAATGAAAGAGTCGACAATATTGACGACATCAACGTTGAAGCCATCAAAGTTGAAGCTATAAAGTTGGAGAATGAGAACGCTTTTGACTTATGTAAGCACAGTGATAATGATCAAAGTCACCTGGTTGATGGTTTGTTGGAATCTGATATAGAATTCTTAAGTCGCAATTTGGGTAACATTGAGAGTGATGCCGACGCTAGAAAAACTATTGAAAAACTTACAGGCGCAAATCCAGACACAATAACATTGGTTGGAGACGAGTTTGACATAGGAAACGCCCTGAATACGAACACTGTAAGTAATTTTAATCTTTTTTATATAATTTGTCGAATGTTGGTTGTACTGTAATATTTCAGTTGGTGTAGAGATGATGGTGAGTATTGCAACCTAATGGTGAATGTACATTAAAAAAACGTAACATCACGCTTGTAATCCCCGAAGAGTTAGGCAGAGGAGTGTAGTACACTCTCAAATTTCACCAGTTATGTTTATGTCCCTCTATGGAATAGGTGGTGAGTCTATTGCCATACACCGGGCACAAATCCAGTCTCTGAACCATTACTAAAAATTTCTACTACAAAATCTAATTGAGAAATATCCAATAGTACCTGAATGTACATTCCGTCTCTATTCTATTAATATTATAATTTTCATTGCTATATGCCGATATTCTATGACGACAAAAATAACGAAATCGTTTTTAAACGAGCAATTACAGCTGATAGAGCATCAGGGCTTCACTGTACAGCCACCACTACTATGTAAATTTGGCAGAATTGTCGGCAGCTAACTGTAAAAATTTTTTTTTTATACTATGTATCACCATTATGGCGCTATTTTGTATCAACAACTAGAGTTACCAGTTTAAAAAAAGAATTTGGAACACAAAAAATTTGATAAGCTACATTTGTGTAATTCAGAATGTTGTTGTTCAAAAAACGTATCCAATGTACCATATATTTCTATCATAATAAAAGATTGTGTAAAAAATTATATGCAAAGAAATTAAGGGAATATTGTAAATAAGTGTCGAATTAATCACAGTGCACAACATTTGTATAAACATGTAGGATTATTCATTGAGTTGATGCTACACTGTTTAGGTGTATTTCTAAGATTTCGTGTTATTTTTAATTGAATAAAAAGTAGAATTGGGTAACAAATTGTTTTATATAAATACAATGTGTGTAAATGCTCTCTATATTTCTTTTCAGTATCCGACGCCCCAAAACAACAAATGCATTACTGTAGCATCGACCAGTAGCGGGATGATTCACAGCTTGCCCGTGGCCCATATCGCTACTCCCCCTCGCATCACTGGAAGCACTGTCCACTACTACACTAGTACTGGCATTCAGCCTACGGGACAGAGGACCGTACACCACCTGCCACAGTCTACCATAACCATTCAGAATATCCCGGGGACAAATTCTCAGATGATACGCGGGTAAGAAGTATTTTTGGTTAAAACAATCTGTAACAAATATTGGGTGGTCCTAGATTTGACGTTTTGGTTGTAAATAAACTAAATCTCTTCTCTTTTCTCTCATTCTCTTTCTTCTGAATGATTATAATGTTCAATTGTACTACATAGGAATACATACAAGATTAGCATAAATCACACTGAGTGGCCGTTATATTTTCAGCTACTGTTTTAAATTTATCACTCAATTTTCATATGAAATTAAAATTAATTATGTAAAAGTATTGTTTTATTCCAGTACCGTAAGACAATAATCACATACAGGATTCAGGTAGTTATATTTTGTATATTACAGGCTACCAATCAATCCTAAGACGGGCGCTATCGGCACAGTGATGACCCAAGGAGGCGGCACCACGGTTATCGGGTTCGGCACCAGGACATCCAACGGCACCATAATAGGAACGCCGGCTCAATACGTCAACGTATCCTCAAAGTCCTTCCCAACGGGTAACATTTTGCACAATGCGATCGTCTCGCGGAACATCATAAACCGCACCAATTTAAACGCAGTCTCTTCAGGAGTCTCCTTCAACGTGACAGCGGCGAGGCCTACGCTGCACACCACATCGCCGAAAATTAACACCGTCGTGTCCGCGAGCGGCAATGAATTCGACAACATCCGTGGGAAAGACATGATGGACAGCGGTTGTGGTTCATCTGTGATGCTGAAGAAGGTGCTCACGTTGGGCAGCGCCGGTGCAGCTAAGTCGTTCATGATGCATAACACTCAGAAGGTTTTGTCCACTGGGTTCGCTAGTGGCTCCACCCCGCCGCCGAACGTCACGATCGTCAGTTCGGGCACGAGCGGCATTTTGAACACTGGCCCACCGAACGTGGTTTGCCCAACATCGGGCAACCTTAGTGCCACACACGCCACTCTGTCTGCTTTGCTGGCATCCAACGCTGAAAAGGCTCAGTCTAAAAATTAATCTCACATACCTTTTAATATGTCGTTATTATAAGCCTCTACGAAGCATATTGTCGCTCTTGATATTTTTAAGGTCAGATATCTGTTACATTCCTCAATACAAAGTTCGTAGAATAGTCATTGATAATACTTACCGAATTATGATTGTGGTAGCTGTGTTCTAATAGTGATATTTACAATTAGCTTTCAGTGTAAGTTGTTCAGTTGAGTGACCACTATGGTACAAAATATGCACGTAGTCATCTATCTATGTTATCTCGTATAATGTCTATTTACCGGTACTGCGAAGGATTTCTGTGTATATGGCGATCACCATCATCAGCCTGTTTAGTTCCACTGCTGGACATAGACCTCCCCTGAGGGGTTTTTGCCCATAATCCCCACGCTGGGCATGCGGAATGGGGATCGCAGAGCACGGCTTCTCGCACCGCCAACGCTTTGTCGCGATCAGTATATGCCAATAATTCGTCCTAAATCTTTCAATCGGGATCATCATGGCAACACAGTTACTGGTATTGCTAGAAAAATGCTTAATGTGAGCACTAGGTACTTTGCATTCTACAACGCTATACATATTCCTAATAAATAGTATAAACTTATTTAATCTCCAAATAAAGCGATCTCAGAATTAGTAGGTATTTAATGTATGATTATATTCATTAAGTATTATTGTCTTGTGTAGTTTTCTACTGACAAAGAGAATGAAGATATTTTTCGATCACCTTTTTTTTGAATACACTTTAATATCTCAATCTTGACAGTAAAAACAAAAGGTATTGCCATTTATAAATTTAAGTTGCGGCTGTCTTTAGATACAATTATATTCCATATGTGGTTGTTATATGGTATTGATAAAGAAAAGTTTTCTCAAAGATGTAAGCTTAGTATTAAGACTTATCTATTATCTACCTCTTAGGTTACCTGATTGTTTTAAGTTTTATTATAGTATATTAAGGGTAAGAATAGGTTGTGCTTGTTATGTGCCAAAGAAAATATCTCATTACATACAACAGTATTATTTTTGTGATATAATCAATATTTAATATCTGTCTGCTTTTGTCATTGACTTACCAAGGTTTTTTTACAAGAATACTACATAGTGGTACTATAAATGTTGGTATAAAAATTTCTCTAATTCTTGCAAATTATATCCAATTAAATTGATACAATTGATTATTTTATGCTAGCACAATATTACGTGTACTGTAAAATTTTAATAAACATATTATTGATTTGAGTTCAACAGTCAAGAAAAATACAATTTTAAAATAGATATTATTAAGCTTTAAAAAGAGTCATTTATATTTGCACCTAGCAACCATGACGATTGTACATATCGCATTGTGCACATTCTGCATAATTGTGCATATTTTACACAATTGTGCACATTTTGCACAATTATGCAGAGTGTATATTTTAAAGAATACTGTTTGAAAACCGCAAAGTAAGTCTATGATCGATTAAAAATGAATGTCGATAAAAGCAATAATGTTACTTAACAAATACTGTTATCGAATGTATACCATTTAGAAGAATACTAGCTTTCACTCCTGATTTTATTGTAGGGTAGAAATCTATTTAGAATTATAGAAATACATAAAGCAAAGTAATTGTTTTCAATTACAATAAAAGTATAGAGAATATCATGTTGTAACATAATATTGACTAATGAATTGAACTATATAATATAAGCTTATGAAATGAACTCGTACATCGAAATTGTACCTTGCACGAAATCGATAAATATTCTCAGTAGATTTCAAAATTGTCTACGTATTTCTTATTTTCATTTACGTGTTTATTATATACACTTTTTTAAATTATTATCAATGTACACTGTTAATGTTAATGTTTTTTTATACACTGTTTATAATAACTAATATTATGTTTTTATCGTTTGACTGATTTGTTGATTTCCAAGCTTAGCAGCGTAAAGTTTGAAGAGCTTTTATTTTTTTTATATTTATTTAATGTTTAATGTCTTGTGTTGCAATGCTTAGCTTTAAAAATATACGCGTCGCTTTTGTGCAATTCTTTCTTCAGAATTTTTTTATAACTATTGTTTATTTTTATTATCATATGCAATATGTTTTTGCTATATATAAATTATATTATACGTTACGTGACTTTCTAATATGATCTGTATACTTCATAGTGCACATAGATTTTTTTATACACTCTTCTTAAACATATTTCTGCTTTTTTGTAACGGAACTTGCAAAGTCGTTTTCCAAGTTCGGAAGTTGCATATCCAAGGCAAACACACTTAGATCATTATTACGTTTCTCAATTTACTTGTCAGGGGTAGCAATGTCTCAGTGACTACCCTTTCGCATATAGCACTTATTTGATATTCGAACCAGATATCTGTGTGATGTACTAGACACGTGTCTGTCTGTTTCTTCTATGTAAAAGGCGTAGTTGTTTTAAGTAAAAATGTGTTATTAAAAAAAATCGCACCAGTTTTGATTGAAATCAGTAACAGTCACGTGACTGAAATTATAAATGTTAGTAATGATTACAGCGTATGTCCTAATATGTCAGAAAAACTTATATATGAACCAGAAATATATATGTACGTGCACTGCCTACTTTTCAATACGTTTTAACTTTTATAATTTCCTCTGATGCAATATTTACCTTTGTAATATGTTGTTGCGTATTAAAATTGCCTGTTATGTGTATTAGCTTGTTTTTACATTCTGTTATTGTTGCGTATGTCATTTTGTTTTCGTGTGGCGTTGATAGGTATATTATGATATGGTATAATCTCTGTGATCCTATGTAATTGTTCATTGTTCTAGGATCTTACAAATATTTAATTGTTTCCGAACGAACGATCTTATTTTCTTTGTTTGCCACATTGTGGGGATTGTGAAGTGATCCGTGATAATGTTCTCGTATATCTATTAATCTGATGTGTAAATGTCTATTCTGTTTAATGTCTAAATACTGGATGGGACTTTCTTCGCATTACACGTGTTCTGGCACATGGGTAGTTCGGTTTCGATCAAGTGATCAGGTTTGGGAAAATATTTACAATTGCTCTGAAGATCTTTGACTAGGTTTAACAGTTCGTATCTAACTATAAGAACCGGAGCTGATTGATTGTTTTGCTACAATCGTTCACTGCCCTTTGGTAATTAAATTGTATGAGCAATTGCTATGTGGCATCGTGTGAAGACTACGAATGCTGAATAACACTTGGAGACAGCTGGCCTGATCCAGCTTTCAAATGTTCAGAAGTGAACGATTGGTGTGACAGGTTTTAATGAGCACGCTGGAACAAGGCCATTGGGCGGAGCGTGACTTAGGGCGGTAGGCGTGCGCCAGACAGGGGAACAACGGTAGGTATGTTATTATGACAGTTTCACTTTGTAACCTCAAAGGTGTTAGGTTTGTTGTTTATGGGAACCTAAATATTCGGTATTTTGAAATTTGGTATAAACGAATACTATCCTTATAATGAAAAGGTTTAAGATCCAAGACAAGGTTTCAAATACCCAGTACGGCAAGTACGGCAAGCAGTTTTCTATGTCGTCTATGTGTATGGATCGTCCAGTGTAGATTGAGCTGAGGAAGAATGAGACAAAATAAAAATACGCTTTCGAATGTTGAAGTACTAAACTATTAAGGCATAATGCATAATACGGAATAATAAGGCGTAAACATTATGTACAGTATTCTGTAATGAATTTAAGTAATTTTATCATAATGCATCCTATTAATATCGAACGTTGGACTTTTGAGTGTTTTATCGTCATTTTCATTTATATTTCAATTTCTAAACGCTAGAATTCAAGTTCGTAAATGAGTCATGTTACAGCTGAATTACCGTTCTTGTGACTTGTTGCTACATCTAATAAAAGAGGGTTACATTTTTTTAAAGCAATATAAATTTTTGGGACAACTCCAGTCTATTTCCATTAAATTCTGAACTAGCCAGAGTCTGTAGTATGTTACTCGGACAGCGGTAAAACGTCCATTTTTAGATTTCGAAACAAATATATACACAGACAAATTTTCAGCCGGCCGTACGAAATGTGGAAATTGAACCCACAATCCGCGGCTCAGTAGTCAGGCCCCCGAACCACTATATAAATGGGTTAGAAGTATGGTTAAGGTTGATCACTGTAACATTTAATTAACGTTCATTTGTTACTCAAACTTGAGCCTTATATTAGACGTTTGGCATGTCTCGTATTTAATTCTAAAATAGGTATTACATTGAATGTACCGTATACTTTCGGATCCAAATATTTACATACAAGGATATGTATTTGGAGAAAAACTATCATCATATGCATGTACTGATTTCTGAGCTTTCAATGCTTAATGTGGCTGTGTAAACTAAGAGTGAGTTTTGTTATTAGTAATTTCAAATTATCAAGTGTATTTTGATGAAATCTTTTAATTATAAATATGATGAAACATTAAAGATTTACATTGTATCGTAGTGTTCGTCTTGTGATTACGGTAGGATGGTTTAAGAGAACCCAAGTAGACTATCAGTGTCCTGATAATTCATATTTTTAATGTTCAATGTTACTGTTGAAGCGCGACACGAACTGCGAATTGGTTTTTGATTTGACGGGCTTATGAAAACATGTGCAATCTTAAGGATAGTTAAAAACTACGTTTTTCTCGTTCCACTTTTATTTTCAATAATTGAAAGACGTAATACAGTATAGTAAAGTGAATACTTTTCAGATTACCATAGTCAATGCTCATTATGATTCAAGCTAAGATCATTGTACAAAAAGATTTAGAAAAGTCTATCCGTATTCAATGTCTGTCTTGTTACGTTTCGCGAGATCAAAATAATTCCACCTGATAAGCGAAGTTCGTAATAAATAATTTCATCTAACTACGAGTGATCGTCTAGTATAAGAAGTCCGTTTTAAGAATGTTCTAGATTTTGGAACGAACTTTTGGAAGAATCTAGTGATGTTATTCATAATTATTTTCAAACTGAGTTTTTTAGCTGTCTAGAGGTGATTGGCAAAGTCAATAAGTAATTTTATGACATATAAATGTTTTAAAGTGGTGCGCCCGAAATGCACTTACAACATTTTTTTATCTCAAGACGACGTATATAGGTAATTTAATTCTTTACATGTTAGTTTGAATATTCTTCACATAAACATTCGTGATTAATTGAAATATTTCACCACAAAAATTAAAAACCGTTTAGGTTGTACTTGTTGAGTTTCGGAAATGGCCACCACGTCCTTAAATGTAACCAATCATCAAGCTTTGCGGGTCTATACATTGAGAATATTCGAGAATGTATATTACATTCGAGTGGAGCTGTCGAACGGGTGGAGCTGTCGAGTCAATTAACTCCAATATAATTACGACTTCAGCTGAGAGCGGAAATGTACTACCTACATACCAACTGTTATATCTGATAGACCTTAATAGAGCTTGGTTGGAACTAGGTTGCGGACTTTATTTAAAGTATCCGAATATCGATTTCAACTATTCTAATTCCATATACGTTTCCACCGGTGTCGAAGCAAATTGACAGGCCAAAGGTGCAACTGAATACAAGAGTGGAACGGCGCAGTTATAAACAGAGTTGGTATTGTTATTTCATAATATTTAACGGATTCATTTTAGTGTATGTACGGTGATAGAAAACGATTATCGTGGCTACATTAAAACACGTGGTTTTTGTTTTAGTACATAGGTACTGTATATAACTTTGTGTATTTTGGTACTTTCAGATTTTTTACTATACATGGCATGAGCCTGTATGTTCTAAATTAAAACACTTCAATACGTTTGTTTTGTTTAAAACCCTATCGATATCGATAAAAGTCAGCCATATCGTAGATAAGTAATCAATAGTATCGAAAATCATCGTGATTTTGTGGTTTTGAAGTCTGTGAAGTAATAGTTCATTTTCAAGTATATACCCAGTGTTGTATGTAGTTGTCTCTTATTAGGCTCATTTCACATTATTACGTGTTGATTTTTTATAAAAATAATTTGTAGGTGGATTTATATATTTGGTGTCGTCCGGACCGTTATTACTAGCTTTTTGACTTTTTGACATTTATCTACGTCATAAAAGATTCTCCTCTTTTTTATTTCCTTCGTTTGATTCTCCACAAAGAACACATCACTGTTGTTTAAGTAAATCCACGTATAAAAACAAAGGCTCAAAGTTCATTTGCTCGCATTACAAAACCGTTGGATTTTGAAGAATTACATTGTAAAAAAACTGAACAAGTAATTTAAATTAATATTCTGTACAATATAATTTCTATTATCTTTAATTTTCGTTCGTTGCAATTATTGACGGTTTCGTTTATGTAAATGTAGGTATAACTTTTAAGCAACCGATCGATGTTCCTTTACGTTTCCAGATTTGACGCACCACTTTGTCACCACGAATTCTTAATTCAGAAGTGTAGAATTTTTGGTCCAGTTTTCGATACTCTACCTCCCAAATTCAGTATCAAAATAAGCTGCCTATAATATGTAAAACAGTCTCATGTAAATAATATTACGCCAGTATTTCTCCTGACGTTATATTTTCAGACAGTGGCCATGTTGCAGGTGACAGCTCCCCGTTTTAGTTAGCGGCGGTACATTTATTATTCCGAGTAAAAATATAAATACACATCTGGAGGTATTGATCCGGTTCTAAATCTATCTTTGGTGAAGCTGCAACCCGTAGTTATTCTTGAATTAAAGTTTTCTATACATCAAAAAGCGATTCAGGTCAATTTGCGCCTGTGATATTTTAACTTCCATGATAACTGTTCAGAAATAGGAGATCGCTGAATTTTGTATCAATTTGTTTCATTTTATGTAATTGGGTAGAAAACTATTTCTATCCAACACCTATAACACTATTTTCTATACTGATAGAAAATAGTCTTATCATTATCATTATCACATCAGCCTTTAATGTTCCACTGCTGAACATAGGCTGTCCCAAGTTGGGCCACAACTCGGTCCTCCGCAGATTTCATTCAGCCGCTACCACATGCCTTCTTAAGATTGTCAAATGTACAATGTACTGGGATGCTTCTTAAAAGATAACAGGTAATTAATTAGGAACGTGTGAATAAATAAAACAATTCAAAATTAAATATTTAGAATTTTTAAGTAACTAGCAGAAAAAGATAAGTTCGGATTGGTATAGATTCAAATCTTTAGTATAACTTTGAGGTTGTATTGCGTACTGTCACTAGCGATAGATATGAGTATTCCGGTGAAGGCGGCCTGTTCGAGTTTGATCTATATTTTGACACATCGTATTTTGTTCTAAAATACCGTTTAAGATACCATTACATAAAATACCGTATTTCGATGTAATTTATTGTTATCGTAAAGCCTGTGGCCAAATATGAGTGCTTCTTGTGTTATTTTTACTAACCGACCGGAACATCTTCGAAGCGGTGGCAGACTTCACTTCAAAATATTTGATCCGTCAAACTTTCAAATAAACTCCTTTTGGCTTCAACATTTTTCAGTCCAGATCTATGAACAGCTATTTTAATATAATATCAGTAACTTTAAACAGGAAACGATACTGTACACATCTTTTGAGCCCTAATCGTATATTATGAAGTTAAAACAATTATTGGAAATATCTGATAGTTTTTGATGTGGCTATTTTTGCGTTGACATGCGAGACGTGTACATCTTGGATGAATTGTAATGACCAATGTATTTAACAATGAGAACGATGGAAATATCGTTACCGTAATAAATTTTGTGGTAAAATAATTGCAAGATTTGACAAATTTTGTGTGTTATTCGAGTTCATTAACATATATGCAGTTCGTGTTGCGCTATTTTTCGTGAATTAGGTGAATAATTGTTGTCTATGTGAAACTTTTAATTATAGAATACGTCCTTCCATAAGTAAATCAGTGGTAAAAAACAATAACCTCTCACGAAATTACCAAATCTATATCTTATCGAATTAAACTTGGAACTAAAATTAACGTGCTCACAATATTGGTGTAAACATTTATGATTGTTAATTAGTGTTATATTATCAGTCAAAATTTCAGACTCGTTTTGTCCTACTTGTAACATTATGGGTAAATAAATTATGTGTTAAAAATTATGTAAAGTTGTATGATTTTTTTTGTTATCCATGTACGGTTTTTGTACTTGTATGGTATGCAACCGAAGTAGTGGTAAGTGTCGAGAATTTTGGTTAAATTTACTTGTAATTGTACGACTTAAATAATTTTCCTTTTCAGGTACGTATTTGTACTTAAGTGAGACGACGTAGCTGCCGGTCATACCGTAGCATTATTCGTAGCCGATGTAGACAAGACATGCTCTCGATTTGGCGCGATTTCGCAATATTTCTCCGTTCAGACATCATTCGCGACTCGTTATCTCTGTTTACGACATGGAAATTTAAGAATCACGTTGTGTTTCTTTGCAACGTATCAATGTGTCTATAGTGCGCCATACGAAGCATATTCATGTATGACAAGCAGTAAGTTTTCAAATAATGTAATTTCTGGTAATGGAAATAGACGTGGTCCACCTAGAAATTTTGTAAAAAAGATGATGCGTATCGGGATATAAAGTTGGAAAGTTTGGCCAATGCTCGGGGGTGGGTCGCCGGCTGTGGGTGAGCGGTGGGCGTGCTCGCGGGGCGGCCAGCGTGGGCGCCGCGGGGCGGATGCAGGAGGAGCGCGAGCACGTGGCGCACGCTCACGTGGCGGTGGCGGCGCGCTGCTCGCGTCCAGCGTGCCGGCCGCATGAATAATTGTGTACGGAGTGAATGAATCGATGCGACGGCGCGAGAGCGGCGGGGCGGCGGGCGGCGGTGGCCGCTGCGTGGAGGGGTGCGCCGCGGCGCGGCAGTCTCGTGCCGGTAGTCGGTAGTGCAACCGAGCGACTCCGGGAGCCGTCCCCGCCGCGCCGTCGCTCTTTCGTAGTCGTAGTGCGTCCGCCGGCCCGCCCCACGCCGCCGGCGCTCGAGTCCATGGAAACCCAAAATCAGGATGTGGCCCACAGCCCCGCCGAGGTGCCCAACGACCCGGGGTACGTGAGTTTTCTCAAGGTGCATCGGTTGCTCCATCCTAATTTCTCCCAACTAATCATGGAATGTTTGTCTTGCAGGAAGATGTTCGTCGGAGGACTCAGCTGGCAGACTAGTCCAGGTACGCTAGTCGGTCGTCCGCCGCGCTCAGCCCGCGCAACCGACGGAAGTGCATCCGATGCACTCACCGGCGACGGCTAACTGTTCGCTTAATACCTACTCGTGAATACGTCCTCTCGTTACGTGAAAATGGAAAATCTCATTAGTTTTCAGTGACAAAATAAAAGTTAACTTTATAAACACCGGCAAAAGTTTGGTAATCAGCTGATTAGTCATGTTCCGAACTTGTTGTTATCGGTGAATGGTATGTAGTGCACGTGAAGATTTAGGTATAACATATGTTTAGGGACGCGTCTAAAGGCCCATTATCAAGTTATATACGTGCTATAATTCAGTTAAGATGTCAAGGTGTCTCGGCAGTCAGGTGTGCGGTGGCGGCCATGCCGGGTGCGCGCGCAGTTTCCACTGCTCTTCCGTTTTGTCCTACCTCAGAGCTGCAAGCGAGATTCGTCCTTAGTGTAAAACATTTTCAGTGCCAAATTCTATGGCATTCCTTTGCCGGCTTTAACTCTAAACAGTTATCACAACATAACCTCAATCTTAGCATGTAGAGCACGGCACCGGCTCGTTTACGTGTTTGAAAGACACCCCTGTGGTATAAACAATTGGCAATAAGTAATGTTCTATATTTATGCTTGTAAATTTATTGAAATACACGTCAAAATCAATACATTGTTTTATTCCAATCCCGTAACGTAAACAGAACAATTGATTCGCGGCGCAATGTTTTCGTGTAGATGGATCTAGTTTAAATTATTAATTAAATCATTTCGACCAATTAAAGTTTAATTAAATATCTACTCTTCGCGATCAATATTGGACCAAATATCTGTTTAGTTATAGTACCTATCGAAGTAGTCAATGGAGTGCTCTATATTAAACGAATCGTGAAAACGTAATAACGGTCATTAATTTTATTGTGCAGCAGTAATTAATTGCTCTAGTGCATCTCGTAAAAGGCCCGGTGCGCGTGCGCTAGTGATGCGCCGCCCGCGGTATTAGGTCGTGCGCCCACGCCGCACTTCGATCCCTCTATATCTATGCCAACTTTGTTCTTCTCTGGAGTAATCTAGGCCGATGCATCAGCGAGACTAGCTTTATCCGATCTATTGATCTTCGACCTTTCCGGGAACTCCGAACTGTAACGAACTAGTCTTGCTCTCGTATATCCACGTTTCGAGAAATATCAGTTCAGTTACGATTCAAGTTGTAAAAGCATCAAGCATTCATATATGAGTTAAAGTCATAATGATTGATATCGCGGCTTTGGCACGAAATCGATGCTTGAACTTAGCTATTTTGTTATAAAATAAATACAAATTTAGTATAACTTGTAGCATGTATTTTGCTACACCGCCGACTGTTTCACGGTTCTTATTCCGTGGTGGCCTCTTGCCAAACGCTGCTTGATCGTAAATACTCCCTTTAATAAAAAAGTTAACAGTGAAAGTTTGCTTAAATATTACAAGAGTAGTAAACTTGGAAGTGCCCTAATCACCGGTTACTGATTAGGTTTAACGTATGCGACATTTTATTTAACATCAACGACAGTTTGTTTAAGATGTTTACACCTTACTTTGACTACGAAGATTAGATAAAATTTGAATTTAATATCACGACACTGACCGTTATCATGAGATAAGGTGTGGAACGCCGGACGTCTTAACCTAATCAAATAAACGTACACACCAATAAACTTGGGAGATTTTAATATGGTATATGCCGTTTGTGAAAGTTCAATAATATTATCTACTAGTTTATAAAAAACATAATTAAGGCCGAATCTACGTTATGGTGGATGGGGGCAGCTTCAGTTGTTGGAAAGCATAAAATGGCAATGTAATAATAAATTAATATTTTTATTTCCTTTAATATTGAAAAAAAATCGTAATCTCTAAGATGATCTTCAAATTAAAATAAAACGAATCATACTTGTCTGTGGCCACAGACAAGATTGGTGGTGTTTGCGTGGAAGTCATAATTTGAAGACCCTCTGTCTATAAATAAGTTCATGCCGACCCTGATTGTAATGCTAAATAGATCTATCAAGTTATCTTGACCAACTCTTCAATCAAATATTATCTAATTGAGGTTTGCCTTGTGATAGTAGAATTAAACGTAACAAATTTATCTAACAATAAGATAATACATATGTCAAAAGATAAGAAACAAATATTTTTAATGAATGTATGAACGCATATAATACAATGTACAAAAAATATTTACGTACTATTTCACTATATTTTTACTTTCTTTGCATCGTATTTTTTAGGATCTTTCAAAAGCGTATGATTAAAAATTCTTGTGGTCATTTTAGCTTTTAATTTCCTGGCTAAAAATTTAAAATACGCGTCCTTTTTTTGCAATATCTGAATCGGTATAAAATGGGGCAAGGTTAGATATTCTAATATGGTTTGTAAACGAGAAACTCATTATTTCTACGTCGCGAGCGTAAGCCGTTCCAGCGAATAGGTAGCCGTAGACAAAAGGTAGATTTCCATTATCTGCCGTACTATGCATACTTGAGATATCATTGACACGTTGACTTGAAGATTTATTTTGCCCGAGGATGTTGAAAGTTAGCAAATTCATCCAATTAAATTTTGAAAGGAATATGGGTATCTAATGGCTACCATACAGTAAAATGCTCGACCAATTTCAAAATCTGAATTATTTTTAATTATTATTTATTATTTTATTTTCTATTATAGTTTGTTACATTGTTCTTTCTACGTTACATCGTTTCTACTACGAAAATTAACACAACTGAGCTTTGTGTTAAATAATCACATCAATTATGATAACGTTTTTGACGCAGTCTTCACAACGATAATTCATTTATTTCAATTGTCAAAGAGGTTAAACATGTTTAATATTGGTTATAACCTAAAGTTGTAGACGTCAGATATTGACATTCTCGAATCTCATTAGTTACCAAAGTAAAAAATGTTTTCTTCGGAAAACCCTGCTGAGATCATCCCGTGGTTGGCTGGATCTGAAACAATATGAATGAGGACGGGATCGACTGTGAACTCGTTACGGTTATCAGCATGAAGTTGCACGCCTCGGTCGCTTTTGTACGACACGCAATGCAACTAGGGATACTAACTATAAACTGATGTGTTAATTCGATACTACCTTCCATTCCGGGGCTTCTCGACTACAATCGCTTTGCACAAGACAGCTAGAATTTTCCCTTTTGAGTACCAATCTAATGTCGTTTTTAATTGACCAGTTATTTCAGTGCTGAAATGTTTTAAAATCTTATAAAAATACTTTATATTTGTGATAATTATGTAATTTAAAAATTTAATTGAAATTACGAAACAATTTCTTGATAATTTCATTATTTTTGCATTATCAAAATTAAAATTATTATCATTGCCAGTAAGTTATGTTCAAAAATCCTACCGAGACAGCAGCTAACCTAATTTCAAACATTTGAAAAAGTCATCACTGAATTCATTCGTCTCTTGCAAGGAATTTGTCTTTGACTTCATCTATTATTAATCCAAGGATTTTGCATACGTTGAATAATGCAATGGAGTGACTGGTGCAGAATGAACGAGTTGCCATTATTTAATTTCCTCTCCGAGGTCCCCGTGATGAACGTACCGCTCGTGCCGAAATAGAAACTTGATAACGTATTTAAACTACAATCAACATTTGAAAAACAAAACAGTTTCGTGAACATTGGTGCTTTTTCTATTTCTGTATTTTGCTTATTGAAAGAAGTTATATAGTAACAATTATCAAAAGAAACTAACATAGAAATAAAAACCTAAAATATTAGAAATTTTTAATTCTTATTTAAATACTTCTCGTACGAACACTATTAATGACATGTCATTATTTTATTAGTACCTGGATGTCCACAGCAGTGACGATATGGGCATGGACGTTGATTTTATTTCAGTGAATACCATTTCACTAAATACCTACCAGTCACACTTTCATTCAGTAATTCAGGAATGTATATAGAAAATTATCGAATTACCATATTGTTCCATTAATAATAATTAATACAATGAAAGTAACCTGTACATACAATATTTATTTATTTCAGTCGTCCTTCTAACATCTACGTGGGTTCATAAATGTGTTTATGTGTGTATTTAAAAGTAACTATAAATGAAAATTATATGCAGACTGTGAAGGAGTCTTTATATACGATCATTGAGGGATTTTTTTCTAAATTTGTGGCTCGATTAATCTTTTAGAAATCACATTTTCGTCGTAGCGAAATACTCGTAGTTTCTTCACTCCTCGTTGGTAAAATGTTCAGAATTGGTGCAAAAGAAAAGAGTTCGTAGCGAGTGAAGAGTCAACCACATGACCGCAAATCTGGGAATAATTTTCTCTTAGAAAGAGTAGATACAGAGTAGTTTGGAAACTGGCTGTAGGCACCGGATACACGTTTCGTTTCTCTAGTTATTTTGGTTGGCTCCAAATAAGAGCGACCGTGCTGACCCATTGGATATAGAAAAAAAAAGTAAATCATTCAACGGTGTTTTGTGTTAACAAACAATTCAAGGAATGGATGGTATT
>DWEH01000023.1:0-18695 GCA_018245815.1 Apyrrothrix aesculapus | reverse complement strand
CGAGTATTATTGGATTTTTCTAAAATTAGAATTTCTAGTAGTGGCTCGGAGTCTGGATTTGTGCCCGGTGTATGGCAGTAGACGTAAATGTAACTGGTGAAACGTGGTAACGTGGGAGTGTACTACACTCCTCTGCCTATCTCTTCGGGGATTACAGGCGTGATGTTTTTTTGTTCTAACTGGTGTATCATATTTATATATGTATGGTCAACTACCTCTGAAAAAACATTTGAATATGAACATGTCCACATACATACATAGTGTTGTAAGAGCGATATATTAGGTCAAGTAAACGCAAAACTTAGGAACACAATTAAAACTTAGATACGGTTATATTGTTCGACTGACCTTTAATATTAATGCGACCATTGTTTTGTCGACAATTGGATGCAAAGTTTTCGCAATCCGCACCAAGCATATACATTATCATGACGAATGTATTACTTAGAGTTCGCGTATTACTCAACAGTAATTGTATTACGGGCACAAAGCGGCTGCTTTATTTTATACATAAATATGTAATTATAACTCTCATAGTTGTTAAGCTTTGACAATGGACGGGAACAAAAACCGCCGGTCGCTTATTGTCTCTCATTACGGTCTCAATTTACATTATGTACGGCGGAGTGCTAATGTGGACAAGCATGAATCGAGGTACCGTCTCTATTATGCTTATTCAATATTTTTGTGAAATTTTCAACGTGAATTTGCATGTTTCGATCTCACGACTAATCTCGGCAACGGAGGTTCTCGGATGTAATTAGAGTTGTAGTGAAAAAGGCGCTGGTGGCGTTAATTGTGCTGGGAAACTATGGAGTTGTATGAGACGTGTCAATGTGTCGTCTGTAGACACCCTAATGCTTCCGAAGTGCGATTACACTGTTAGCCGCACGCGGAAATGCGTAGCGGCTGAGAACCATCATAGGTAATTGGTTGCAAGTTTCAATGAAAGAGCACAGATATTGTTTTTTCATAACTTTATTCATATAGTATGTTTATGAATAACGTTTTTTATTAACAATTTCATGAATTATACCACTGTTTTTACTCAAAATTAATTTTATCTGCTGATGGATAATCTTGTTATATGATGTAAATGTTTATGAAGCTATAAATTTAGTTTTCTGATTGAGGATTTGAGCCAGTACTGAGAAATAGATATTTGTCTAATTGTCCTAGCCTTTTATGACCCCAAGGAGGAAGTAGCCCAAAAATGTTAAGGAATTATAATAATATTTGAATAAAATACTTGTAACATCACGGCTCTAATCCCCGAATAGGTAGGTAGAGGAGTATAGCACACTCCAACGTGTCACCAGTAACGTTTAGGTTCCATTATAGAATAGGTAGTGAGTCTATTGCCATACACCGGGCACCCTTTTATCGGCATAGCCCGAGTAGTTTTGGGACCTAGTTCGTGAGCTCTCGCGTATAGCATTGAGGTCGCAGCGGAGACTGACCACTATTCGACTGAGTAGCCCGTTGAACCATTAAAAAAATCGCCACGAGTGGTTATTTAGTTACCACATCAAACCATTTCAATTTCAACTTCAACCAAATTCATGTTATGTGCCAGTAGTTTTATTGAAATTAAAAAAAAACACCGACCTGTAATCTTAAATAGTAAACAACTGAATATAGTAATAAATATATTAAAATAAAATACGCGCGGTTAATTAATTCCTAACTGGGCAAAGCCTGTGTTATAGCCAGACATCTTATAAACATAGATATAGACATTTATAAACAGCCAATTAAATAACTTGACATATAGATACAGAACTCTCGAGCTCATTACAGAAATATTTGTCACGGGTGGGAATCGAACCCGCAACCTCCAGCGTAGTAGTAAGTTTCACGAACCGTTGGATGATCGGTCAGTCAAATGATAACTGGTTATCTCATTAATGTCTCTAAATTTAATCTAGTTGATCAGCAATGGTGTGAGTGTTATAGAAACACAGTCAATATTCTGTGCTGTCGTCATATAAATTGACATCATTGTGAATCATGATTGCCCATCATGATGTATACACATTGGTAACTATTCATAGTAACCGAGCATCAGTACGGTGAATGCATACATAAATGTAGTGATGATACGTTTACGTTGCAATTCCTCATTCCTTTTACATCTTTATATTTGTTTCCTTAAGAGAATCCTTATTTGAAACGTGTTATGTAAACGGCCACTTAATTAACTTCATACAAAGTGCCGACCTGTCTGCGCGGTGATAAATAGACACGACAGTAGACGAATGTTCGTTACAAGGACGAGCATATTTTTAAATAACATTAGTGATAGATCGAAAACTTTAGAACATTCACTAAATAACACTAGCCGTAGATCGAACACTTCTAGAACATTAGGTTCCGTAAATACCATTAGCGAAAGACCGAAAACTTTGAGAACATTCCGTTTCGTAAATAATATTAGCGTGAGATCGAAATTTTCTAGAACGTTCTATAAATAATATTAGCGACTGATTGTAAACTTTTAGACTATTCCGTGCATCCATCCATAGATCCAATTAACCTCTGGAAGTCCACAAGTGGACGTAAGCTTGCCGTAATTGACGTCACTCCGCCTGGTTCCGAGCTTTCCGAATCTAGCTGTATAAACAGCTGTTCTGTAAATGACATTAGCAATAGATCGAAAACTTCTAGAATGTTCCGTTCAATGTTCTCCATATGGACAGCTGTCGCTTCATTAGCGCATAGTGATGTTTTGAAAGACAGAAGTTGAAGAGTGAATTAAGAAACAAGACCTTTAACTTCATCCGCATAGTCAGCAACATGTTCGTGACTGATTTAAAGTCGATTCTTCTTGCGTTTGTTATAACTACGAGGCACTACCATATCAAATATTTCTTTTACGTCGATGTTTTATACAAATTCAATTTATTGTTTCCTACGGCATGTTACTATCAAAACAGTTTCTAATTAATATTAATTATTTCCACATTAACTATCGATCAGTTTGACCAGGTCCTGTATTAAGTTATTTTCGATGAAGTCCAAACGTATTTCTATCTTACTCGTACACGACCAGGCCGTTTAGAGTAAAAGGCGAATATTGAATACTGTGGACATTGAAATGGGTCGCATAAATTGTGGGTATACGCGTAAATGTTGTTATAGAAGCAGGCAGTTCCTTGGTGGAAGCAATATTATGATAATGCGACCGCGGCCGGATGTAGCCCATTCCATTGTTGCGATCTGACCTCGAGCCTCCGCGTTCAACCTATGTAATAAACGGAATCTAGAAGAAATTAAAACTTAAATCTATTGCGTTGTGATAATGGTTTGCGATAACATCAATTGTGATATAAACATCTCCTTTATCAATGACTCGCAGTCCATTTGATGGTACGTACTTTTGCATGTATGAAAAGAGTAATGGATGTGGAAGAGGTAGTTTTTCCAATTTAAAACATAAAATATAACTGTTTGTATCTACTAATTTACGAAGAGGTCAGACCTAATTCATTCTCGACCTTACATACCCAGATTTAAAAAGGAAATTAAAGCTGAAGCTCATTATGGTAAGGATGTTCAAATAATACAAAGCCATGGGAATGAGTGCAGGACTGCAGGACTTTTCTATGCTTCTCGTTTGTGTGCTCGTATTTTAAGTTCACAGAGGCAACTGAGTGCGCAGGTGAGAACTTGATACTGACATATTTGACCAGCTGTCTCGTATTTGCCCATTCGCATGGTAAAGTGAAGCTATAAAATAATTGCTTACTCTAATGATTACTATTATAATAAAACATATATAGCCGAAGAAAGTAATAATTTGTTTCAATACGATGTTGACGTGCATAAAGTGTGACTTTTGATGGAATAAAATATTTGAATTTCGACTTGAATTTAATAAAATATTTGAAGCGGATTCTCTAAGGTAAAGAAAAATAAGAATCGTTTTTAAACTTTCCAATACTACATAATACATCTTGAAATTAAGATTACTTGACGTTAATACTTTTTTAGATTTAAGTAATCGCAAGTACACAATATTGGTAGATAGGGCTTTTAATGGACTCAACCTTTACGTCAATGCGAATTATTGATGTTACATTCGAGTGCAAATAATTTTTGCGCTTACATATACTAGGTTACTCTGAAACCTTGCTTGATTGTAATACGTATATCATCTACAAATATCTTCAAATAGCAGAAAATCCGACTTACGCTATGCCAAAACTCTCCGGTTTATATTTCAATTAAGATTGCGAAAAATAGCCACAAGGAATTCTTTATTGGCTTCCGGTGTATGGATTTGTTTAATATATACATATTTCCTTCAAACATATGTGTCTCTACCAATAACTGAAGTAAGCTTGTAACTTATTTTTCGTATGTATGTTGCCTTTTTTGTGTATTCATTCAATGTGTGTATTTTATTTTCTGCATACCGCTTCAGGGATTACAGGCGAGATGTTACGTTTATTACTACTTATTACTAACCAACATGCCAGGTCCATTACGGGGTAGGTAGAGAGCACCGAATGCCGAAGATCAGTAATAATAAATAATAATATTTTTGTGAGTCGTTTATGAAGTAATCTTTTTTGAGTTTATTAGAATGTGGCTTTATTATTCGCGGTTGAGTTCACAGTAGGCACCTTGTGTGCCGGAACCCTTTACAAGTAAACGTATTACGGCCTTGCCACGTTGCCTTTTAACTAACATTTTTATTCAAATGATCGTAACATCGCAATTTTACATTTTATAAACACTTAACGATATAAACATTTATTATATTTCCAAGCAAGATTTTTTTTATGTATATTATTTAACTGACTTTTGATAGTTAAATAGACAGATTTTCATTATATATTTTTTATATAAAATAAATGTATCAATTCTACTGCAGTGATTCCATTTCTGTTGCTTAAATTAAAATAAACAAAATTAGTTTACTAAACTTTTAAAAAAAAATATTGATTCATATCAAAGCAATTTCTTTCATTCCTATTTCGTTCGTTCGTTCGTTCGTTCGTTTCATTCCGCAATAGTCTCTAATTTTAACTATTGACATATTGAAGTTATTATTATTAGTCCACTTCATTCCATAAAATAGATGCATTACATCTTAAAGAATAATAACTATCTTAGGGAACATATACAGATAGATTCCTTGCATTATTAATATATTATTACTATAATTGTCGCGTACAAAACAAAGCATTTCTAATACAATTAATCGATTAATCAAATTAATCGATTAACGATCTTAGCATTCGATTATATCAGCGTATTATGGTTAGCAATAAAGCTTTATCATTAGCCTCGATGTATGCTAGAGTAACGATTGAGATTAAATAAGTTAATTTCAACCACTGGCTGGTGGTACTTTCTAATACGATTCTCGTTTTCTTACGCGGCGTTTAATTTATTTCGCAATTGTGACGTTCCGACGATAATTCAAAAGCATTATAACTGACACACCAATATAATATGATTCTTAGAGCATGTGCATACGGGCGAATTTTATTTTTGTGATTTGTATAAGAATGTAAGGAGTTTCTTTAATGTGAATTTCTATGCAGCGCGCGTACTTGTATGTTGTTACTGCAACAGAGATGTTTCGCGGAAAGTTGCGCAACCAATTAGCGTAGTGGTACAGTTACTGAAATAGATTTTGCTATCGTTACTCATTATTGGGTACGCGATACTCGTCCGTATTGTAAATTGATAATGGCCATAATTGCGTCCGTGTTTGAGAAAATATCTAGTGTTATTAGCGTGTTCGTACGCCACGGACGGGCGGTCAAACGGAATGAAGCCGGGACGGTATTCTTAGTGTGTTATTAATTTTGTCGGATGCAATTGTTTTTTTTATGCTACAGTAATGCTGTAATATTCATTTTGCATACGATTTTTTTTCCCAAGACGATGGTTAAGTCGAAACTTAGTGTCTGCTAACCAAAGACACTAAAAACAAACAAGTACTTATCTAAAGCATCTGTCATGGTCACTGCAATTTTTTTTATAAGCCGCTTAAAGAACAGTCTTGTCTAAAAACTTATTTAGTACTGGTTACCAATATTTTCGAAGGTACTAGTACTTGTATGAGTATCAACTAATAGTAAATGTTTAATGTACTTTCACTGGGGATGCTCATTAAATGAATGAGGGACAGCGAATTTGTCTAATAAAAATAATTTTTGTATCGACACCATGACATGAAAAGTATGTGATGTAGTTTATACAACGCCAATTACTAAGATACTATACCGAAGATTAATAATAACTTATTAAAAATGAATATTATGAATGACATAGACTGAGATTGCGATCAGGGTTCACATGAGACCGCTTTAACGTTAGCTCCAAGAGCGGATCACAGAGGGACCTCTGATCGAACATCGAGCGCTTCGTAACTAGGTACGTCCGTTAAAAACACAGAACAATTGAACAAAAAAAAGCCACAGAACAAAGAATTTACATCTAATTTATCATTTTGATTGTTCCACGAGCACAATGTAATTCGCTATATAAAACGAGGTAATGAATATTTTAGTGAGGTTACCCTGCGTACATGTGTATGTTGTCCGTTCTGGTCTGACGGCACACAATTGCATTAGAAATTTGCATTAAACCTGAGGCCCCAGCGATTAATTAAATTATAAAATTCATTACACCCTACCTGCTGCAGCTTGATGTCTTAGTATTGGAATATCCAGACACTTGAGTTACTTTTTTTTTTAGTTTACAAACAGTAGGTATGTTCTTCGTTCAGTTAATTTACTGGTATTATAAGTAATTTTGTTTATATCGCGCCACATAAAATGTTTGTTCGGGAAAGGAATATTATGTCTTAATTGAGTTGTTATATGTTCTTGATATATTGTAGCTTTTTAATGCATCTGCTAGGTTAAAAAAAGATCGACAAATAAGCACAAATTAGTTAAGAAACTTAAACGAACTTTCACGGGATCTTGATTTTGAAAATGCTCAAGTAGTTACTATCAAATGTATAAATCCATCTTGATTCAGTAGGCATTAAAAAAGTGAGAATCTACTATGAAATCGGTTTATTCGCGTGGAAGTTAAAATGTCATACAAACAAAATTCCAAGGTTATACCAGTATTCTGTTAGAGTCAGAGGTTAAAAACAAATTTACAGATTGTATCAGATGACACAGTACAAAAAATATGTACTCAGTAAAATTATTCATTACAAGTAATAAACATTAAAAAGCTACCACATGCTAGATAGTTTGATATACAGTAATGATACAAATCTGTGTTAGATGTAAAAGATTAGTTCGAAGCGTCAAGAATCGAATAAATCTTTTATACACACAACAAAACTTGAGGAGCAAAGCACATTCTGGCAAGTATTATTGAAGAGGACTTAATAAGTCCTCATCATCGCACGACCGGCAGTAATTATGTGGGTTCAGTGCAACTGAAGCCCGTCATAATTATCTGGTCGTATGCTAATAGCCAATGCAAATATGAGCGGCTCGGCGTTGGCTAGTGTAGGGCCGGTGAAAAATGACTTTATTTCTTTGCATAAATTCGCGTCATCATTCATATTTAGTTAATGTCATTATCCTTCTCAAATTTTTAATAATTCTGACGACAAAAAAATACGTGCACTTAAAGTTATTGATATAGTTAATAGGTACTCGGTAAGAAACGGCGCCGAGAGTGGCAGACCCGTCGGCTACCATTAAAATTTTCTATTTGCATACAGACGTACAATTAAGCCGTAATAACAGCCTCTGTGGCGCAACAAAGAATAAGTTTTGAGCAATAATTTAATGGTTTGTATGCAAAATACCCACACCGTTACGTGTTGATGGGCTGATGCGCCGAGAGAGCGCGTCACGGTACACGGGAGCGAATTAGTCCTTCATTTAAATTACATTACCCTGCCTCACATTAGCGTTGTACGTGACTACCAGTAAGTTCTGTTTTTACAACGTGATTTCATTGAGCAGTAACGGCCTGTCTTCATTTATTTTGAACGCATCGATAGTTCCGGGGAGGTCAGTATCACTCGAGCGGGTTTGCACCGTCAGCGCCGGTGGAGTCGCCGCTGAGTTGTTTTCCCCTCGCGAGCGAGCCGTGTGAAAACTTTGCGCGCTCTCCACCGGCCCGGAGTGCGCTCGCCCGCTCGAGACTCTCGAAAAATAAAAACCGCCCACTCGGCTACGTAAATATGGCAGATGAAAATCTTTTATCGCGGTCACGTAGCGCCGCCGCGTCACGACCGCACGTCACTCCGGGCAATAAAGAGCGAGCCGCATTCTAATTTTGAACAAACACTGGAATTTTTCGCTCAAACTTCAAACTTCCACAGTCGTTCAGGATAGGTTTATCTCAAACTGGACAAGCACCGTTACGTGGGCATAAAATGATATCTTTATTTCGCGTCAGAATCACGTCGAGACCGGAGTAGATGCGGTAGATTGTTCGATAGTTGAAGTACAGCAGAGGAAATAAAGCAGTAATTCTCACAGTGTGAACGAATTAACGCACGGCTGTGGTTAGGATGGAGTCGGATTGAACAATTAAATCGTATGGCGATTAATCAGAAATGTTGCTCTCTTTAATAATACGTGTGATTTCGATGTATATGAGGGGCAGGTGGCAGTAAATCTCGTAAAATTCCACCGCCGGCGGCAGCGCCGACTTTCACAAAACGTTTTATCAATAGAGTCGTTACTATTGAACGGAAAACCATAACTGTAAGAGACAATATCATAAAACTCCGTGCGTCGTGTAATATCCTGTTATTTTTTCCTAATAATCGTTATTGGTGTTTATTTATTAGAAACATCAGAACAAATTACAGGCTTTATCGACGCAACAAAAAATAAAGGGTTAGTCCAAAAAGTGAGTTGTCGGTTCGATCGCAATAAGTTTTCGATAAAGTCCGGGCGATTTAATTGCCGGTTGTGATCTGGTTTTTACATAAAAAAGATGAATGCCCGCATTGCCCAAAGCCCCAAAAAATGATGAGAGGTTTTTTTTACATATCTTTCTATCGTATGTTCGAGCACTTTCACCTTCTGTGTCAGATCCTTGCGCGGTGTTGTTATTAATTCAATACGTTGTGGCGTCTATCTGGGGAATAGGATAATCGGATCTAGATACATATTATTATCATAAAGATACCTACCGATACATTGGATCGATACGATCTACAGGGCATTAAACTCGTTTCGTTTAAGGCGAAACGCTAACAGCCGCTAAGAGCTAGGTGCTAACGACATCGTTCCCAATAACTATTTATTTGTCTAAACGACGCGCTGTGAAATATTATTGACTAAAACACGTACCATTGTAACATTGTTAAATTTTAAACGTAACGTAACGTTACGTTTAATTTTAGTTATGATTTATTAAATTAGACATGTAATAAAAAAATATTAATTTCAGGTTCAATACGTTGATATATCTCTTTTATAACGTAATTTCAATTTATGTATGTACATAGTTCATTAAATTAATCTAGTCCACATAAACACCTTTTAATAATTCAAAAAACACTTAATACTAATAACTACTTAACTACTTAAAATGCCAGGGAATACCTAATTATAAATTCTCCTTAAGTAATGTTGCACCTTAAGGACACGCCATGTAATTGGATAATGCAATTTTCTCACGAATAACGATTAATTGATCATTTCCGTTTCGTTGCCACAGATTAATTAATGGAAAATGAGTTGCAGATATGAGACGCGCTTTAAATATTGATTTATTTGTGTGCACTTTGTAACGGCTATGACAGACTCAGTCTTTTAGCTGTCACAACCCGTTCATAAGTAAATTATTTTATAATAAATATTATAACTGTGTAGTAGACGTGCGGTAAGTTGTAACAATAGAGATATTGGGCATTCGATGCTCTCTGTCTATCCCGTAAGTCCTTTACGTGAAGGTATCATAGTAATAATTATAACCGCGTGTTTAGCACTTTACTATGTCACTTTTATTCGGATTTCAATCAGGATAGTAATATCACTCCCCACTGATAAGCCAGATGCTAACTGAATACATTACGTTCATTTTGTTTACTTAAAACATTTTAACAAGACGCGAAAATAATTATAAGATGTTTACTCATGTGTCCTTCCTGTGCGGTGTTAAGATAATTATAATTAAATTTACCTGTATAGCAATGAAATGTAGGTAAGTGTGAAATACCTACTGCCTTGGTAAGTGTAAAATGGCTACAATATCTACTCCTACATTGTTTGTTTGGCGAAGGTGATTTGAACGACTGGACAACAGCTAATGTCCATGGGTAGTTAGTTTAGTGTTGAGGTTAAATTTAATCGGATTTTTTAAGAGGATGCGAGGGCATAACGAGATGGGTTTTGGATTCGATCTCGGTAAATCATCGATCTTGTAATCGAGTTTAGAGAGACGGTGGGCGGCGCACGCGCATCCCATATGTGAACACAGATCCTCTTTGTAACAACGTTAAAAGTGAAATTGTCAATTAACTTCGGGGGAGAAATTTTCTAATTTCGCGGTGGGAAACTATTATATGAAGTACCATGCGATCAACATAAACGTTTAGTCAATTAATAATAAATTGTGCTTCTTCTTTCCTTAATGGTTTCTCTGTATTAGGATATATTTTACATCGAAAATTTAGGTGGGACGTGAGTTCAAGATGGGACGTAAATGTCGTTGATGACACGTGGGAGTGTATTACACTCCTCTACCTACCTCTTCGATTACAGGCGTGATGTTACGTTTTTTAAATGTAGGCGGCCTGGCTTAACAACTACAAATTATATATGTATATAATTATACATGGTAATTACCAACATAAAATTGCCTTTCAGTGCGCCTTATCAAACAACGAAGTGCACTCTCGGTTTTGGGCTGCGTTATAATTTTTTCTCGAACCGTTTATCAAGTTTCATAAAAAAAATGCAGAAAATAAATGGTATCAAACATGCGCTACTTCCGGAGGGCCTCTCATCCTGAGGCAAATATTAATGCATGTTTCAAATTCTGGCATGAATAATGTATTCAGAGTAACGTTTTCATTTTCTTTTTGTATACATTTTAAATGTCTGTGGTAAGACTTACGTAAACTTAGTACGTATATAGTTACCAATGTAGATGTTACAGCTTTTTTGAAATAGAATTTACGGCTGAGAAATTTCGCTTGCATTCGAAGTTGTTTAGACGTGCATACTACACTGTACATTTATCTATATAGTGGACATTAGCATGTAGGTAATAGTTTACTTTATAGTTCTCGTTCCGCTCTGAATCTTCCGTAGACGTTCTTGGCAATTTTCGCAACAAGCGTTATATATGTACGTACGGAATCGCTTTAATTGCTACGTCATGACTGAATTTTGTTTTGAAAAATAATTATATTCATTACGCAAGTGGTAGTTGTAATGCATTATTTTTAATGTAGCTATTGTAAACTTAACATGTTAGGGAATTTCCGTCTGTTTTTGAGACGGCGGCGTAGATATAGTAATTTGTATATTAAGTTGTTTCTACCTCGTGTATATCTGTTAAACACCCCTTGCTAAGGGCGTTTTGCATGTGTAGCTACACTTATGTATGCGCGAACACCACAGTCTTACTTTCTCTAAATTTTCCTTGCGTGTAAAAAATCTTGATATTTTTTCCACGAGTGAAACTCGGCGTGCTTTCCCTTGTTAATGAAATATTCTTGCATTTTATTATACTGTACTTGTAATTAATTCAATTAAAAGGTAAATAATGATTCAGTAGTTTATTGTGTATCCAAATGTTTTGTGTGCTAGTTGTTTGCATGCTTCAGTAACCGTGTAGTGATACTTGATTGGTAATGTTTCTGAATGTGATTTTCTCTCGTCTTCCCCAGCCTGCCAGGAGACAGGTAATACACTTAACTTAACACCACTAATTTTAATAATGCTTTTCTTATGCACATTATATTTTGTTTTACTATCATTTTACATTTGGTGTTTGTTTCAGTTTTATCCTAAGTCAATTCGGATATACCTATCATTTATATTTTGCCTAAATTTCAATATCGACCAGATACAAGAATCCTCTTTGTTATTAAAATCAAAATTATTCTTAAAGGAAGTGAACGTAACCTAGTTGTCCTTGAATACTTTTCTAATAGTTGAAATAAGGCTTCCTGTTAATGGTCCGATTTTGCGTGCGACAGAGGGTCGTGAGTGCGTGAACTGCGGGGCGACGAGCACGCCGCTGTGGCGGCGCGACGGTACCGGGCACTACTTGTGCAACGCGTGCGGCCTCTACTACAAGATGAACGGACAAAACCGACCGCTGATCAAGCCAAAACGAAGATTGGTGAGTGTAAGAATCGACCAATTTTCTAATAAGTAGCTGTAGGTTGTTTGTTATACCAGCAAATCTACCAAGAGCGATTACTTCATAGCTAAACTTGAATACGATTGCAGGCAATTTTGACAAAACATCGGATTATGCTCCGTGGCTTAGGTAACCGGAGTTTAAGACTGATACATTTTTATTATAACCTAAAAATGGAGCGTACGTAACATTAAGAGCATAAATTAAATCGTGAGTTGGCTCGTTCCCCTTGGTTACATTACAACGAGTTTAATACAGACACACAGATTCTACAAGAATGGGTGTTGTTTACAGTTAAGGGGCAGCAATAAAAAGGCGGGGCATGCACACGAGCACGACACGGCTTTAAGCGCTCCCACAAATTGGGCTCTTAAGAAAACTGAGCGTTTCGTCGAATAACCTCAGCGTCCACTAAACTAGCCCCTCTATGACCGCTATAAATCTTCCAGTGAACATTTAATCTAAGGTCGGCTACGCATAAAACTGAAACAATGCGACATCGCCGTCGAGCCGTCACGTCGCGCCGGCAAGTCGACTAACGAGTAGCCCGTGCGCGCAATTGTACAATTTACCTTAATACCTTCCCCACAGACATAAACTAGAGGAATGGCTCGGCATATTTGCCTTTTGTTGGCTAAATTACATAATGTTCAACCGGTATGATATGTACAAATTGGCTATTATCGTGCAGGAAGGACGATTCAACGCATTACTTTATACAGAGATTGTGTTTCGCGTCGCGGTAAGTGGTGTTTAGAGTTAGCCGGATGTTGGCGGCGTATTTTTAATATTATAAATATGTTTACGGTAAGTACGTAATACCGTTAATATGGCAATTTCGAGATTACATTGTTACTTTTATTTTCTTTGTGGGAACGCGAAACAATGTACTTTGTTTTAATCGGCGATGAATCCGCGCGATCCGTACTGATAATCTTAGTTCAAATCTTAAAGCTCTAATTATATTATATATAAAAGATAGAGATTCCAATAGACTCTTAAATAAGTTACGTACGTACTGAGTAATGCGCAGTCGCACGAGAACCGCTTCTTCTTTTAATTACATTTTTTATGATAATTAAAATGTTGCTATATTAACATAATTAAAGCGGATTTTAGATAACGTTGCTTTAAAGTCTGCCGCGTAACCAGTTCTCAAGTAGGTGTCTGTTATGTATGTATGTCAAAAGAAAATTGTTTTATGTACATAAGCATATAATTTACTATAATTATTCTACTTCACAAACGGTATAATAATATTGTTTTTATTAAAATATAAACTACGCATCTGTTCGATAAAACAATATAACAACATAAATAAATTATTATTAAATTTAATGTATAATTAGTTTATTAACAAGAAAATTTCGTTACCAAAAGGACTCCGAATCGTAAGTAGAACGTGGCAATTAAAACGTCCATTGAGAAATCGACCTTGTCTCAAGTACTCTGAATAATTGGACATAACACAATAATAAAGAACAAAGAATTAAAATTATTTATCTACAATTATTCATAATTCAGTTTGTTCACAATAAGCGACGAACGAAAACCTCACAAATTTAAAACATACACCAATTTATATTTACACTTAAACATGTATCTCAATTGTTTTCGCGCCATTTTTGAAAACTGGTCGCAAATCAAATTATAACTGGTTACTCAGTTAACAATGGGACAAGTACCTCAAATTTATCATTTACAATAATTAGCTTGCACTAATCACTCGAGTGCACTTGACACCAATAAGAAATGAAGTGGGAATTTCCTACAATACAAATTAGGTGGCTCAAGTCTGAGGTGATAATAAAAAATAATCTTGGAATATTGTTTAAGTCTCAGAATGTATTGTAACAATGAGCGAGCAATGTTAGGCAATTTGCTATAGAATTGTTATATTCAAATTATCTAGGCATTGTTCTAGTCGTAGTTTCCAAATATGTCGTTGCTATTGACAATGATAATGTGTTATAGTTGATTAAATTATGTAGCTGCGTTACTCATGTTTTTTCGGAATAGTTCGACTAGTTTTAGACCCGTACGTGGATACGAGGTCTTCAGAGCTACCGCGGACCCCAAGAAGACAGTTACTTTAGTTCAAATCACTACTTCTATACATATTTATTATTATCAATCAGAGTTACAAATTTAATAAACACCTCATTTATTAAATTGTGTGATATAATTGTTGTAATAAAAAGGCCTAGCTTAAATTATTAAGTGTTCTTAAAAACAAATCATTCTGAACAATACTCTACTTAAATGCATTTCTGAATGTGAGATTTGAGGTTACTTATTTTTGTAGATATGGCAATTAAATAGCAGTTTACATAATATTAATAATACATATATACATATTTTCACGCATAATAAGATTAGTGTTCCGTAAATTATCTTTACGTTATTGTGAGAAGTAAAAGTTTATACAAAAAATAAAAACAAAAATACTCCTCAACGTAATACATTTGGAAAGCAGGTTGTTATTGCTAAATTATGTAGATTTACGTTTTTCGTTTTATAGTTCAACATATTTAATCATATTAACCTTTTTTCAGATGATTACATATATGTGATAAAAAATTAATGTATTTTAATCCTTCCCCTTGCAAAACAAACCCGTACAGTTGTAAAATGTAATTTATTTTCATCACAATATTAACAGAAGTTTTTTTCACAATTCTGCCAACTTATGTTTTTGTTTTATCTAAATGATAATATTATATCATATATATAATATCATATATATAATAACATTACATCATATATATATATACATATATATAAATAATATTACAGAATAATTATATTGTAGACGATTTATTACAAAAATTATATATAATTTTATGTACCTACACAAAAATAATTTAAACTTGCCAGTGCCGTTAGTCTATTTTTTGTATTACACTAATATCATTCTTCATGTATATCATACAAAGTTATTTAAATTATTGCATTTCATTGATATTACACACATATGGAAACGAAAATAAACTGTATAAATTAATTGTTTACACGTGTGCATATGTGTGAGTGTCGCGCAATAAAACTCCTCGCGAAAACAAAAACAATTATGCACGTCCGTGTGCATGCACGTTTAATATTATAAAGTTAAAATTCCCAGTAGTACAAAAGTCGTAAAAGAAAATATCAGTCTCTTACAAGATTTTAAACAGCGCCCGTAGATAGTGCGCGGTGCGGCGGCAATAAAACTGCGAGCGCGATGTACTGCGCCGCCGCTCACTACTTCACGCGTGCACACACTTCAGCTGTTTATTTATTACCGCTTGTAAATAATGTATTCCATTGTATCTACTATAAATTAAATTAAATACAATTTTTTTAAATTCCGTACATTACTTGTACATCTCTTTAAAAAATTTTAAATGTGTAAGACCGTTAGTCTGAATATTATCTGTCGTCGGCGTTTGGTAACAACTTTTTGGTGTTTTTACGCTGTTACTCGTAATTACTTTATGTAAAATATTCGATAAATAACGGGGTTAACTTTGTTAAAATTTTGAGCTGTTAATTTATTTAATGAACTGTAACGTCATAAAGAAAATTAACCTTTTTTTAAATTTACAATTCAAATTATAAATATAAGTACAAGAAGCATTAATATAGGTAAATGAAACCAATAAAATATGCGTTAAAATAAAAATGAAGATTAAGTTATCTATTATTCCTCAGAAAAAACTTCACATAAAAATAGTAAATAAAACATACGTGTTAAGTCAGATGTTTCAATCAGAATAGATTGCGTAGCGGTTCGGAATAAAATCAGCATACTAACACTACAGTATTTCACTAACTGCCTAGATGGAACGGTGGAGCCATTCAATAAATTTTCTCAATATATCTCCCACGCTGCGTCCCGTCCTCTCGCTAATACGGCCCATTATTAGGTACTATCCAGTTTTATCACATAGCATAATATCCACATATACGCACTCCATGCATGATAAATAAGAAGGCTGAACGCGGGCGGTCATGGAACTCGCCTAGTTGGCATTCATCGGCCAAACTAGTGCCAAATAAACTATCACAATGAGAATTCTATGGAATTACCGAACTGTTTCATCGCGGATCGAGAAACCGCGATCGATCAGTGATTGGCGAAATAAAAATATACTTGATATATATTGGGATAAGCAATTGCGCTCAATAAGGACGGTCTATGTCTAGCAATGGATTGAGCCAGACTGATGATTATGATGATATTCACTTTGCTATAATATGAAAGAAATACATTCAATAAAATATTTGATGGAGTTTAACTTAAGCCGTCACATTGGAGAAAGATTCATTGTATTTGTCCCATTCCCTCTTTTGCGTAACAAGGCCTGTAAACTGTTATATACCCCATTGATTCATGTTTTATCGTTCGATTCGTTGCTCTGCGGCTATAGAACCGGTTCCTTACGGTTAAGTAAAGTCGGTCCCACACTGTCTGCCTTATGTGTTCTGTGTTACGTCATAAAAGGATGTTCAAGATATAGTGTGTTTGTACGTTCTATTGCTATGCAAAATTTATAATTCAAAGCTAGGCTCGTGTTTACTATTTTCCTGTTGGGTGTGTGAAGGACGGAAATAAAATTTAGTCGAGTTGAATTTAGAATCGTTGTGAATATATGTACCTAAGTAACGGATTTTGTATAGGTTCGTTTATGAAAGAACTGAATTGAATGATTGAACAAAATGTACCGATTAAATGGCACGGTTATTGAATAATATTTTTTGTACTCCTGTAACGCTCTTGGAGTACATTATTAGCGATATACAACTGATTAGTAAATATTTTTATTATCAACTAAAACTAACTGGATTAGCTGACACTAACTAAAAGTTCTGTTCATACAGTTGCGTTCGAAGTTAGCCGCAGAAATCCATTGGCAGCAGCGGTCACGTACAAGTGTTTGCTCGTTTATTCTTACTTACTTAAAGAAGTAATATTTATCGCAATGGTTGAAAATTATTCATGTTTCGCTGCTGCCCACACCATACTCGTGGCGTCTGGCCGAGAACTGTAATAGAGCCACCACGCGGTTTCAGTATGGCTACGTTTTCCACAAGTTGTAATAAGGTGACACATGACTGATTTACGTATGCTTAACTTAGGGTCAGTTTTCGCCGCGACCTCGCTGCGATCGGCGGGAGATCACGAAGAAGACCCTCGGATTGATTCGAAACTAATCGGGTTAACCCTAAAATGCATATGAAAGATAAACCGGTGCATAATTGAGTAATGGACACAGATATCCACGAAACGTTTAATAAGTTATGACATAATAAAAACTACCATCTATTTAATGTGTGACAGTTTGCAAATAATATTCAGCTATCGAAGAATTGATCACGTTTGTTGCTAAACTTATTTAATTTAGAGAATTAAGTACCTATTCCAACTTTTCATCATCACCTGGGTTGACACGTGAACAATGCCAATTGACATTAGGTCCGCCCTTTGTAAGCAGTAATAGAGGATTGATAAATAAATGATTGACTGCATCGTTGGTCGTGTTGGTTGTAAGCGCGACTGCTGATCGAGAGGTCCTGGGTTCAAGTTCCGGGTCATTACTATTGGATTTTACTAAATAAGAATTTGTAGTAGAGGCTCGGAGTCTGGATTTGTGCCCGGTGTATGGCAATAGACTGACCGCCTATTCATTAATGGGATGTAAACGTGACTGGTGAAACGTGGGAATGTACTACACTCCTCTACCTACCTCTTCGGGGATTACAGACGTGATTTAACGTTATGTAACGATTTTTTTACCGTGCTCTATTACAACTGACCTGGTGTTGGTAGTTAAAACGGGCGGCATGTAGTCGATACATCGATTAGACCGGGGAATTTAATTGTGGAATGACAAAAATAACTTCATACGTTTTTACTTTACCCTATATTTAAGTTATACGTATGTACGTACAGACCTACATATATCGTAATTGGTAGGTGTACCTTGCGTTTATTTTATAATTGTAACTAAAATATATAGATACCCACAGTCTATACGTGCGTACATATTAATTACGATTTCTAGAAACATCGACAATGTATATTTAGATATATGCGATTTATGTCGACATAATTAGTACACATTATTCTCATTAATTTCTACTTGTCACGCAATCGTAATATAGGCAGCCGCATATCTATGACGTTTTGAGGATACGTCTAAATGTTCAACAAGACTTTGTTGAAAAGTTAGACATATCCTGCTAAGACTGCCTCGTTGGTTGTGTTGGTTGCAAGTGCGACTGCCGATCGAGAGGTCCTGGGTTCAAATCCCTGGTCGATTACTATTGGATTTTTCTAAAAATTAGATTTTCTAGTAGTGCCTCGGAGTCTGGATTTGTGCCCG
>DWEH01000022.1:0-18772 GCA_018245815.1 Apyrrothrix aesculapus | reverse complement strand
GGTGTATGGCAATAGACTCACCACCTATTCCATATTGGGACGTAAACGTAACTGGTGAAACGTGGGAGTGTACTACAATCCTCTGCCTACCTCTCCGGGGATAACAGGCGTGATGTTACGTTTTATTTTATATTGATTTATTTTATTGTTCTTACTCCTCCGAAGTACAGAAATATACATAAACTTTCCACTATAATTCAAATATCCAAGCACTGATAAACGCCAATCAAAAGTCAATCAACCATTGGATTTGAAACTGTTTTCGAAGCTGGATGTATTATCACTATTCTCCAAATCGGGTCATCAATGATGTCCCACATGGACACTGAAAGTAAACAACGTGCAATACTACCAAGTTTTAAATGAAAATAGAGCGTTTCAATTTACCGGAGCGAAAACCTCGTAATATTGATGTGTTAAGTGCCTCTAAATGGCTTCCCGAATGGACAGGCGGGTGTTACCAGCGTTTATAACTGCAGTACCAATATCCCAGCTCGACAGTTTCGTTGGTTCTAATTCAGTGCATACAAATCTAAATTTTGCGGATTGTCTTTCGCACACATATACGAGTGGTAATGGACTTTTCAATGTTTTTAATTATAAATCCAATAAATAGGCTAAATCGTTTATCGGCCAAACAAAACACAATGCAAGAATTCGTGAAATTCAGAATGTAATGTAAACCACCGTGATTAATGTAGAAGAAGCACGTTAGTTTTGTAAGGATAGAGATATTTGGCAATAGATACTCACCGTAAGGAACCTGTCGTGATGATATCATAATAAATAATAAGCTATTGGTTTACGATATTTCAATCTACAAACACATGTACATAACCTTTTTGCATATTCATTTAGCATTCATAATGTTATGTGAAAAGTAAAGTTAAAACAAATTATACCTATACACGATATTTAATTTAAAACAAATGAACCATAATATTTGCATATATTTTAATTTATACTTATACATCTGTAATCATATGCACAATTTGGCGATTAACCTTTACCTTTAAAAGTTTTAAACTAATTAAAATACTTGTATTGTTGATACAATAATTGAACAAAAATATTAATTTTTATTTACATAATTTTCTCTGGTTTGCCAAATTCATTCATCATCATCATTAGCCTATTCCCGTCCACTGCTGGACATAGGTCTGTCCAATATCACGCCACTGAGCTCGATCTTCAGCTCTTCACACCCAGCCAGTGCCGGCCACTTTGCGTATATCGTCGCTACACCTAGCTAGAGGGCGTCCTATGCTACGATTGCCAGTTCGTGGTCCCCACTCCAGAACACGTCTACTCCAACGGTTATCCGTTCTGCGACAGGTGAGACCAGCCCACTGCCATATCAGCGTGCTAATCCTTTGGGCAATGTCGTTAATTTTGGTAATCATCATTTAACATTATATAAAGATAAAATTTATGATTACTTGGTAACAAAAAAATGTTGTGTAACAAAAAACTTCCTATAAAAGAGTATTTTTACAGCTTGAATATTTCGAATAATCGCATTGCAGTGTTTCAAATTTTTACCGTCATCTATTGAAATGACAGTCATCTTCACATAATTGTAATAGAATTGCACTACATTGAACTATATTGAAAAATGGTCATTTAATTACAAATATTATGAGTTCTCTACAAATAAAAAATATGAAAGTTCAGCGATTATGTAAATAAGTTCAAAAACGTTAAACACTGAAAATACATGATCAGCGCTGTAAATTCAGTACACCATGCGGAAGTTACGTTTACGATGTTATGTAACGTCTAAATCGAATGTAGAAAAAATATCAGGTCAGATGGTTTTCGAGCGTATTGTTACATGAGTTACGGTTTACAGTGAGTTTATATGGCAGATAATTGTAAGTCAACACGAATTTAACTATAGCAGTGATATTGAGAATTATATGTAACATGTTACCATTATACGGCATTCTCGGTCCTCTAAAACCGTTAAACATGAAAACATTTACAAGTATAGATAGTAAAACAAAGATTCAAAGGCAAATTTTCAACTCTATTTAACTATTTCCCTTCTCTTAAGCGTATAACGAAAAGTCAAATACATTAGCTAATGCTATTTTTGCGTCTTAATCTTAATAAATTCACATGATATTGACACATCATACACGGGCTGGAAAATAGGAATGATTTAACCACACCATAATTCGCTGCTTAATCCAGGACTCAGCCGGGCACATTAATGCTGATATTGATTTAAGCTATCTCGTGAACTTAACCCATTAAACTAAAGGCGTATTTGGAATTACGTTATATTCAAAATACGTTTTTTTATCATTCATTATCTTCTATGATATTAAATTCGGTTGTTTGAATAAAACTAAGTTATCAAAAGAATTTAAATAAAATGAATTATTTTATTTAAAGGATAAATTTATCGACAAAGAGAATAGCATCGGATACAGAATTTAATTTATTTTACCACATCTGTCTATTACGTAATATCTAATAGAGTAACTTTAAACGTATAGAAAGTCATTACAAACATTTTATAAATATCGAAACATAACATGTATTTTCTATCCATCTCTGAGTTTCCATATTCTTGACCAAGATCTGTTTAATCTCACAACGAATTAACAACATTTCGGTTCGTCGCAAAGCCCTTTGAAATAGCTTTTGGAATTCTCTGACGACGTTATGCTGTTAAACGAGGAAAACCGATTTAGCTTACGCTTACTAAATATGTTCCAGATTCCACAAACTTCAGATGGAAAGGATAGTTTAGATACTTATCTCCTTAATCATAAACACTAGCAGTGCTCTCGTTTCCACTTCGAGCGTTCGACATATGATGGAAAAGGACAACATATTCCATAATTAACATAGTGCCTTGGTACATAATATATTTATTATACACGAGTAGGAATATAAAATCTGTAGTAGTTGCAATAATTATCATAAATAAATCCCAATAAATATAATTAATAAGAACATAATGCATAATTTGAAATTGAAATTCAGTAATATCGGAACATATTGGACACCATCATCTTTTTTTATATCTGTCATATCATAGACTAATTATTATTGAAACTAAGTTGACTCTGTAATTTCTTGAAATATTTATCTCGCAATTTTTACTACAACTATAAAATTTTTACTTTCTTAGTTTCATAGATCGAAAGTATTATTGTTTGGCGTATTTTAATATATTTTTTTTGTTTTTTCTAGTGCGTCCTCGGAGCGCACTGCGTACACCTGGCTCCCGGACACGAGGATCGAGTTCTGCTCACCATACAGCAGGCGGAAGAGCTCCAACTCGACAGTCTACGAGAGCGACTGATGGTGTGGCCCCTTCGAGCAACTCGAAGAAGCATTGCTGTGAACTCGGACACTTAGTGACACTGACGAGTGACGTAACTTAGTGACAGTGCGAACATGGACGCTGCTCTACACGATAACTCTTGTAATTTGTGCTTCTCTACTCTTTAACTCTATTACTCATTGTATATATCCGATGGTTTTCGCTTCTTACTTCGTCTATAAGTATCTTATAGCTGTTGCAATTCATGAAGATTGAGTGTTATTTTATTTTAAACCTTAAAAGGTTCGAATGTACGAGGTGTTTATGAGGTTTTCTTGAATTGAAACAAGTATGTGTACTTTAATATATGTGTAAATGTTAAGTTTACAAAATAAAACCCAAATTCGATTGTGGTGACGGAAATAGTAGTGAGTGGTTCCACTGTCATAAAGGAAAATATATTATTAAGTAATACATACTAGTTTGTAAAATGTATCGTGTTATCATAATATATAATACATCTGCAATATATATTTGTACCTCAATAGAGTTTACCACAGACTTAAGAATATTAATGAAATAATATTAAGAGTATTCTCAGGCGCTTGCCTATTTGATGAACATTACACGTATGCTACCTATATTTTTTTATTATTTTTCCAACTCACGGTTTACATAATTTTTGCAAACGAATGAAAGACCTGCAATATTCGTCTTGTCAGAATCTTCAGAGAGGAAATTTTTGCTCATAAATTCGCTAATATTCCCGCATTCACTCCAAGTCGGGGAGAAGCGTGAAACTTCCTCTTGGTTACCGAAAATGAATATTTATGACGAACAACGAGTAATGCGCCATTTATGTAGAAAGTTATGACGTATTCCTTCGACTTATCGAAACGAATTGTATCCGCGCAAATACAGCCTTCAATATTTCCTGATTGAACATTCCTTATTTATTCTGTTGTATAATTCCATTTATTCTATTGTATAAATATTCCTCTGACATTTAGCTTATTTCACTTTTGTTATCTATCATACATTTATGTACACACTAGAAATTATACAAACACACCGAGTAAATCGCGAATAACAAGTTATTGAAATTTAATAACACTTAAAAATATATCGCTCTATCACGTACATAAAAGTAGTGACAAGGGCGCCAGGGGAAAATAATAAAATTAAGTGAAATATAAGAAGCACCGTATAGTATAGTAAAAAGAAAAAAAAAATATCGTCTTTCATCGAGCAATAAACATTGTACAATACGGAGATACAATACGGAGGAATAATTACTACACTTTAACATATTGTATAACAAGAAATCGGTTATATTGGTCTGGGAATAAAGAAGTTATTTAAATTGAACATGTGAATACGTCTATTAATTGTTCTACTAGCAGTACTAGTATAAGTATTTCTGTGTTTCAAGCCTGATGCAGCACTTACTTTTGCCATTTCAGAGTAAACTGATTTCATTAATACATTCCGACTTTGATCATATTGGCGTGTATAATTGTTACTATGCCAAATTATCGTATTACAAATGCAATAAATTTAACACTGTTCTTACGTCTGCACCGTTTATGTATATCTAACGATTTGTGCTTACAATACCAATTAGTGTCAACATTTGGGTCTAATGATAATAAATTGTTAATCTTTTATTAGAATAGTATTCAGCGTTTACATACATAGATATAATTTAATTGTCAAATCTAGTCATAACTTTGTCATTTGTTTGCATAGCATCCTTCAACTAAATATCTTTACTCTTTTACTATCGAACACGAATTTTCATGATAACTTAGCGTATAATTAAGTTTAATATACTGTAAGATATGACACCACTGTTTATTGAGTCGTATAGATGTGGAGAGTTAGATAGGTAATTGAGATTCGCTGTGATTTTTAGTTTTATATCAGTGTTCGCATCAAATGTTTTTGTGGTATTCTCGTAATGTACATTTATGCGTAAATTACTACTTAACTACGATTAGATTAAGTACTATAGGATTTATTTTTATAATGTAGCACGTCCGAGGTTTCAAGACACACGATCCAGTATAGTGTATATTAAATATAATTGTACAGAGTGTTATTAAATACATGTTTGTGTTTATGTAAATATTTGAAATTAATTACACGTAAGCATTTCGCTTTAAGGGATTTGTTTCGGTATCGCTGTTATTTTATAACTGAATGCAATCAAAACGGAATTGGTATCACTAGAAGCTCATAGTAATGCTCATAGTGTTCGATGACCCTAACTATTCTTACATACTAAATAAAATAGTTCTAAGTGTGATTTGTTTTTAACAAAATTTTTCGTGGCAATCGACGTCCAAACGAAACTAGGGTTAGTTCCTGTCTAAATGTACTACGTTAAAATCACTATAGCAATCACATGTCATTCGTTCTGAAACAAAAAATTATGCATTGTAAATTGGCACTTAAACATTATGATATCATGATTATAACCGAAATCGAAATAAATATGGAGAGTACAATGAAATGTATTGTATAACAAATGATATTAAATGTCATATTACTACATATAATGTGACGTTATATTACTGTGTATAATAAATGTTTTGACAACAATTTCATCTTGCTCAAATGATTGGTGTCGGGTTCCAATTATTATATTGTCCTTTCAAAACCTATCAATCGTATACCCTGTGTATATTAGCGTACTATACGTAACTATCTTACATATTACTATGTATAATTTACTCCACGTTTAGCCTTTTTTGTATCTGATGTTTTACTATGAAGATACTGTATCCATTAAATATTTTGTATAATTTTCAATAAATTCATAATATTAAAATTATTTACCGTTCTTTTATTATATGCCAAACAATTAAGAATTGTATAGTTAAATGTACATTCTAAGGTTATATGAAGGCGCTATGTTTCACTAAGATAATTGAGAATACTAGGAATTTAAATATACCGTACAAAGGAACTTATATTATTTACCTAAAAATGAAAAAATACTGACACGAAACACAGGCAAGGACTGGCACTACAAAGGTTACGTCTTAATAAAACTGTGGTCACGGTACAAAATCCCGTACATTTCTAACATTTCTAATTAGGTGCATCATGACGAATCCAAATACACGAGATTAACTGCCCTTGCATTCCCATTTATTTTATAATAGGGAGCTCATTAATCTTTCTGGTTTAACCAGACTTAAAAACACGGATCCTTTTCCGATACAGCACTGTGTAATTCGATGGTTGTCATTTCGTCGTCGGATCTATATTGTGGTAAGCTCGTTTCGTGATCACTGTGTTACTAATTGGAATGGAGTTTTTGTGAGTAACCGCCATAGGAGTCGCGAGTTCGGAACGAATGACTTACGTGTCTCGTATTACAGAAGCTGTGATTCGATAGGATTAAAACTGTTTATGCAACACGTTGCCATGCATGGTAATGGTTCACAAAATGTGGTTTCTTAGTGAAGTTCGCATTATTTCCGGTTTTTTAGCTGCTGTTTAAAATTGTAACAATACACGTCTAGATCATGCTTCAGCACTCAGAATATAGATCATGGAACAAATATCAACGCTAAAAAGTTAAAAAGCTTTTAGTAAGAACAATAGCAAGCAGTGCAAGCGCGACTGCTGATCGAGAGGTCCTGGTTCAAATCCCGAGTCGAGTGCCATTGCATTTTTAGATTTTCTAGTAGAAATTTTTAGTAGTGGCTCGGAGTCTAGATTTGTGCCCGGTGTACGGCAATAGGCTCCCTTTTCCATAAGGGGACGTAAACGTAACGTGAAACGTGGGAGCGTAGTACACTCCTCTGTGTACGTCTTCGGGGATAACAAGCGTGATGTTACATTACGTTACGTAATACATTGTAACTGGATGATAAAAATTTAAAATTGACTACAAAGCATAATTACTTACTAGTCGCAGTCGTACTAAGTAATCTTATAATAATAGAAAATATAAAAAAAAAATTAAATGTAATTACGAAACGTCGGAACTTACCTCACAGTACAACGGACGCAAAATACTTTTATCTAAAATAAAGTAAGCTTTACTGATGCGTTACCACATAAAGCGTTTCAACGGTAACCGTCATGGTCACGAAGCGTATTGAAAAGCTCCACCTGAGCTTATTTGAGTTATTCGATTGCATCGGAAGTCCGTAGCAAGGCAGCTGGCTGTAGTATCTCGTACAAAAACTTCAAAAAGGCAAAGCGATGACTTGTGTTAACAGTCCGCCATGAATAAACTCGTATCAACAAATAAATAAATAAATAATAGTTTAAACTCGATTCAGTTAACCATTTACAATATAATAACTGATTCACGCTATAGATTTTGAACATATGTATTATTTTTACTAAGAATCAATACCTTTTTTAAACTTTACCTAAGCCAATACCTTTTTTAAACTTTAACAATCGAAACAATAAATACTTATAGTCGTTTTACAAGAAAGTGAATAATGATTTTAACATGAATGTAGATGCACCGCGATTTGCGTCAGTGGAACACTTTTAGCAATATATTTTAAAAACGCAAATTTGAGCTTTGGAATAAGAACGTAAACGTAACATCACGCCTGTAATGCATAAAGACGTAGGCAGAATCGGACATTGGAATCTTAAGAGAAAACGAAAACATAGAACCAGGAAATGTCTTATCGATTAACTAAGGATAACAACATAGTTAACTGATTATAAAGAGATTATTGTTATCTTGATAGCTAAGGGTACAAATTAATTTAACTGATTATAAATAAGTTATACAACGGGTAGAATTCTATGTCACTTACAGATACTAGGCTTCCTCAAGGCAATAGGGTCAGGCGAATTATGGCTGTAAGTACAACAGCCCCCTTGGGCTGACGCTCACTGTGTCATTAGATTTAATCCTTTTCAAACAAAAAGCTGTATAACGTCGGACACAGATCTCCTCTCAGAATGATAACGGTTAAGATAACAGTCTGCCAGGTATGTCTGTCATTCAGCAAACTTAATGAAAACTCTAAGGCACGCGGGTTTCTTCACGAAGTTTTCCTTCACCGATACGGCGCTCCCGCGTGAGCTCCTCCGACTGGTGTCCCCTCCTCCGCAAGGAGACGGGCGACTAGGCCGGCGAGCCGGCGGGAACACGATAAAGGCTTTATCACCACCGCCTATAGAGGCGGGGTGTTTTCATCACCACGAGGCAGTGTCCCCATGAGATTGCTCGGGTAAAGAGGGAGTCCTCGAGGCCTGTAATCCCCACATGGCGCCAGTGATGGCACAGTGTAGGATGTTGCAACCGGACCAGACCGAAACGGCAAGAGTTATTAAATCTTAAATTACATGTATTTTTTTAATAGGTGCGCGTCAAGATATTCCTAGGACCCCCAGAAATGGAGACTAAATGTTAAGCTACTGGGCTATCACTACTCAAAACAATTATTCTTGCGATAGCGACATACAATTATAAACATACGAGTAAGTTTAAACAAAGTTGAGAAGAGGTTGACATTCCTACAGATATATCTTACGGATCCCCAGTTTAGAAGTGTCATGAACTGTCTCGGTCTAGATTTAGGTTTGTAATGTAACAGTGGAATAAGGTTTAGGCTAAAAGATAAGGCTGAGGATCCTCGAACCCTTATTGGGTACGAGAACACTTGTACATAATATATTATATTTCTTACTTTAGACAATGTAAATCCTTTATAAACCTTGTACTTACACGCACAAAAGTGTCCTTGTCGCCCTAAGTCCTTGTGCCCAGTGATTTTATTTTGTAACTAAAATATATTTTCTGTTACATCTCACGCCAGATCCCTTATGGGGTAGAACGTACTGAGCACGGGGTACTGAGTGTCAAATATCTTTTTCTCACTGACCTGATGTGCTTCTTCTGCATTCATCACTGTTCATACTCGCCCGCCGGATATAAGACTTCTTACTCTCTCTATAGCTGAAATATGTTTTGTTAAGCCTGATTTACAGACCTTTTATTAGTATAAAATTTTACAATGCAATAATAAATGTACGCGTGAACTACGTGGAAAATTAGGAATAAAAGTCACTGTATATTCCTCCTTAATAAGTAATGTCTGTCATTTATTATACAACTAAAGTTTGCCACTAAAGTGCACAAGATCTCGAAAACATTCTATGTAACAGATCTTCATAACTTCATCACGTCAGCTGCAAGACTGGCGTAATACAGGAGGTCCGGCGGATAGTGATCCAACTGACAAGAGGTGTCGCACGCTACCAAAGGATGAACTTTGAAGGTATAACCGCTGTACCTGTATCTGCTGCAAATAAACAATTATAATAACATTAATAACATTTTGGATCATCTCCACACACGTCCATCTGATCCCAAAATAAGCATCAAGAGGGCTTGTATTATGGTAACCAGATGTATTATGTTATGGTAACCATATATGTGGTTAACATATATACAATTATGTAGATATTTTTTTACACTCAGACCCAGAACTAATACACATCACACAAATATTTATTCTTGATGGGAATCGAACCCACGACCTCGGCGTAAAAGTCAGGTTCACTAACCACTGCACCACTTAGACGAGCCAGTCAACAATAAACCTAATAGTAGTATTTGGATTGTGGGCACTGATTTATAAGAAGAATAGCTGGCTACTACGTGAGTTTCGATATACATGTGTATAGGCTATAGGAAACCATATGGTACCAAACATCATGCGGTACGCTTTTGCTAATAATAACCTACAATCTTATAGTAATAGTAATAACAGATGTCCTAATAATGATACCCAACAATCCTACTGTAAGTAATACGATACTAAAGTAATACACAACTGATAAAAACCAGAAACCCTACAGACGGTAACACGGAATAAAAATACTTAGCTGAAAATAAAAGCTTTAATATGTACGAGTATATTTGATCAATTTTAGCGTTTCAACGACACGCATTACATAAAAGCGCCTTCCAATTATTTTTCACTCAATTATATCCTTATAAAATCCGGTAATAACATAATAATATTTTACTTAAACAATCAGCTCGTTACTTGACCATAAACAAGGTTTACATATGAATTTACATAGATTGGTGCGTGGCTTCTGTTTAACAGTAGCACGCTAGATGTTTGATCGATCGGACCTACCAGCGTTACGGACGTTAGAAACCAATTCTCACGGCAAAGTCAATAACGCGTACGTTCGAGTAAACAAATCTCTACAATACACGGCCATGTAGATTTACGTTAACACAAATGCATCGATCCAAGCGATTTTCGAACTCGTCGCTATCAACATTCGGTCTTTAATGATTAGAATCGCATCATAAAATTTCCAGCCACCGCGACGTGTTGACATTGCCTTTGTAAACACTAATAGGAAATTCAAAAGTGGGAACCAGTTAAGATGAAACAGTGAATATGTTAATTTCGTTGAGTACACTGCACATCCGCAGTCGTGTTCGAGAACCTTCGGAATATCTCAGTAATAAAATCAATTGTGGGGATTTCGTTTGTTTGTTTTAGAAGACAATGCGGCTTCAGCAGTATTTCCTGCTGGCACAAGCATATAAGATAGATGAGACAATCATATACGTATATTTAAATGTTCCATTAGCCTTAATTAAGAACTCATACAATTTTATATGTTTTAATGAGTAAGTCATATCTTGCATTAAGCTTAAAAACTAACTAATTCTGTTGGCATGTGATAGAAAGACAAAGTTACTTCTGATTGAATATCATTGTAAAATGGTAAAATGGATATAGGATTGAAGGCTCATGTTGCAGTATCTGCTAACTTGCAAGACGCCAGTTATACATTGCTGCATTACAGCAATGAAATTCGCGGCTATGGTAATTATGCAATTGAACTCATGTATAAATCTTCATACCTAACTGCATTTTTTACACCTCTTTTAGCAAGTAATCTATTTTCTCTAACAATTGATTCGTTTCCGGTTCCAGTATAAAATAAAAAAAACATATCGTACATCCGAAAAGACATTTACGTTAAATGACTTATCAAATACACAAATAAAATAAAGCACAATAAGCCGCATAAGACTTTAATACTCCACTCTCAATCACTCGTGTGTAAAAATTGAGCCATAAATATATGAGAATATTACCAGCTATCTTCGTAACATCATTTCTATTTTCGGATAAACATATACGGAAAACCATTAATTCACGCATAAACGACTGAGAGACACCGCAAATCTTGCTTATGCACTCGGATTAAGTATCATAAGACGTTAATCCACTTTTTATGTCGACTCCAGTACGCCTACGTAGCGTTTGTCGGACACCTTATGAGATTTTAAGTGAGTCTCACTCACTACGAGCTTCCTGACCGCGAGCGATCTAACTATAGGCGGAATATTGATTTTGTATATAATTTCATTTTCCTATTAAGGTGTTTCTATTTCATGATTCATTAATAACTGCCTCGTTGGTTGTGTTGGTTGCAAGCGCGACTGCCGATCGAGAGGTCCTGGGTCCAAATCCCGGGTCGAGTACTATTGGATTTTTCTAAAATTAGAAATTCTAGTAATGGCTCGGAGTCTGGATTTGTGCCCGGCGTATGGCATTAGACTCACCACCTATTCCATATTGGGACGTAAACGTAGCTGGTGAAACGTGCGAGTGTACTACACTCCTGTGCCTACCTCTTCGAGGATTACAGGCGTGATGTTACGTACTCATTTAATGCATGCTCGCTACTTCCATATAAGGCAGAAATGGTTTTGACTTATTTGTTACGGGTAACAATGCATTTATATGTTTATTATACCGGCGTGCATGTATGAAAAGAGTGATGAATGTGGAAGAAGCACGGCAGGTCTGTAAGAATACAGATATTTGGTGCTCCGTGCTCTCTGCCTACCCCGTGAGGGACCTGGGGTGAGGATATGTATGTATGTATGTAACAATACATGTATAAGTGATCTTAAAAAAAGTTGTAATCTAAGATTGTTATCATATGTATGTATATTGCCTTTCTGAACCACGATGCACCATTTTGTTGGTGTTTTTCCCTCTTTAGTATACATGGAGTTATCAGGGGTCTTGCCCATGGATGCCCAAGAGGTGACCGTTTTAACGTTGCTTAGCTTTACGCATGACTTTCAATCTGAATGCGCGCCAGGAGTATGAGCATTTCAAGGAAGGAGGTACAAAAGGCTTAAATTAATTGACTTGCAGTGTCTGCCGACACCATAGAACGTTTAAGCTTTTGTGGCAAATTTGGATTTAACAATTGTTTACAAATTAACAATGATTTGCTGATTTATAAGCGTTTTAGATCGAACCTTTTGTCCAAAATTGTAATTAAGTTCCCCGTTGCCAACATTGGCAGAGTTGTTGTAAAGGTGTTTATATGTATCATTATGTGTTAAACTGTTTAGTTTAGTAATAATAATACTTTATTTGCGGTAACAAATATAAAATACTTCTGTTATTCTCCCAAACGTACTTATCATTTTTATAACAATAGCACTAGAGCAAAATTAAACAGAAAAACAATATATAAAAAAAGAAAACAGACACTAAAACCAGGAAAAATTATAATTAATTAGAAAAAATTAGGCACAAAACTCTTTACATAAATGGTAATACCCGGCACGTAGCTATATACTTAGTGAACGTATATGAAATGTTGTATATTAACACGAAATGATATAAAACGATATACAATATTTAAATATGTATTACTAATAAATGTACATGAAATGTAGATACAATCTTTATATCGAGCACAAGGACAGGAGGCCAATGAATATCAATAATTTCTAACAATTTTGCTATCCAGCATTATTTTGTTACGGGTGTAGGCGGCGCGTGCCGCGGCAGGTGGCTAGGGCTCAGCTGTCCGACGAGGTATTCAACTGTTCTAGTAGCTGTGCGTTTACATTGGATTGGCTTTATCCGAAAATATATCGGACACTCTGTATATTACATAACGTATTGGTTTATTTTGCATATTTTCTAACTTCTCAGTTGACCAGTAAAAAAAACCATTTGGCAGTAAGCCCGCCCTTTATTTGTCGTTTATTGATAATCGAAAAGGATACATAAATTAATAAAGCATAGCAAGCAGATATGAAGTTTAAGTTCAAAACGTTAAAAAATATATGTATCAGTTTCTTATATAATGGCAATAAACTAATTAAGTATGGTAGCTTTAACAGAGAAAAATGTTTTTAACAACAATTCTATGTTCCATTCAACTCAGTTTACACAAATATAAACATATCTATGACTAGTGATCTTTATGTATACACCGAATATTATGACGTACGATATTCGTACGTGGATACTGATATGAATTTATTTTTAATTCTCTTCCAACTGGGAAAGAATGTTTGATACGTCGGAAGTGTGTTCTTTTGTGGAGATGACACCGAGAAGAAGAAACGTTAAGTAGTTGTACGTCTGAGAATAGTAGGTTAACATTAACTATTTCGAAAATTATTAACATTCTGGGTAAAATTATTAACTGGTGAAAAGTGGGAGTGTACTAAACTTCTCTGCTTACCTCTTCGGGGATTACAGGCGTGATGTTACGTATGAACATTCTCTTATTTTACTTATATTCTAAGTCTCTTATGTGGCCCCTTGTATTGTAGAATTGACGGAAGTAAGAGGAGTAAATAGTTTTGATATGAAGTAGTATTTAGTATGCAGATGAGGAAATCGTCGCCAACAAGCTCTCCATGATGTTTTCTAATGTTTGCGAAGCCTTCCAATCTAGCCTTGACCAGTGTAGTTAACTAAGACCTTAACCTATCTCCGTCCGAGGAAAGGCCTCTCACTAACAGTGAAACTGTAAATGTAACAAAATAGGAAACCAAATGAGACAAAGAATTAGTCAAATTCTAGTAATCAAAAGGTTAGTGTGACGAAAATAATTTGTAATATGTAAATATATTTTTATGAATAACATTAGAACTATTGTGTATTTTTTTTAAATGTAATAAATTGCTAAACAATTTAAATAGGCCTCGTCGAAATGTCGAAATATGTACAATAGACGTAACTCGTATTGCAAACAACGCACAACGCACCACTGTTACTGTAATAATGTAAAAACTTACAAAACACACATTGTTACATCTCAAATGTAATATTTGATCAACGAAATACGGTTTTTTGCAAAACGCCCATTGTTTTTCATTGTTAATTTCTCATTACTTGTCGAAAAATGTGATATGAATTGCTTTCGAAGAGGATCTTAATAATTCGCTTTTCATCTTTTTTTTGTTTAGTTCGGATAACAGACGTACCTGATATACGTACAGGTTACCTGATGGTAAGTGATCATAGCTACTTATGAATATTAGCATCCTAGCGCTTCGGGAATACCTCAGAAGGAAGCCCACTTTACATCTTACAAGTGCGTGGTAAAAATGTGTACGTGTGTACCGAACCATAAAAAAACCAGCTGTCTAGCTGATGTAGATGTGATATGGATTATATTCGTTTTAAGTCATAATTGTAATTGGTTTAATAAGCTTGCCCTGAGATATTCCCGGCGGTTAAAACATTGATTTGATATACGCATAAAAAATTATCGAAATATCTTCAATCAACAATAAATAGTTACAACTTGACCTGTTTGCTGGATATCATTTTAGACACTAAATAAATAAAACATGATTTGATGCACAACTCAATTAATAGAATGAATTAGTTAATACTGATTTTGACGTATTTAAGTAATGATCAGTGGCAGATAGCAGAAGAAACAACCAAATAACGACGTCCCTTGTTACATGCTCTGTCGGGCCGTCTGTACGCATCCGAGCGTGTCTGGCCCCTGTTGGCCAACTATGGGTACTGATATGAATCTTTACGTGCATATTGCTCCCAACTTTAATGTATTCCTGTCGAATTTGAGACGTGTGTTTCTATTTCTGTTGTATAATCAATGCAAGAAGTTTTGGTTTGTTTTTGGTTGCTCGCCTCGCGCTTTAGATTGTTGGCAACCATTACATTTCGCTCTTCAACCATGCCGCCGCATTGCGGATGTGTTAACGTGTAGTACTCTAAGCGTTTATGGTGCATTTGGTGCATTTTACTCGGTAAAATCTAATAAAACCATTATTGACTCGTATTTGTGAAGTAAGATATTATGTGATGTCACATATGTATATAATCTGAATTGTGCGCCTATTTTGAAGTACAAATTTGAGGTACAAATAAAAGGTGTTACTGTTCCGCCTTGTTGTTAAAATATGCACTAAGCTCTGCAGCTTAGTTATGAGCGTTGAAGGATACGATGGAATAATGAAATAAAGTAAACAGTCAGTTTCGTATTTGTAATTTAGTAATGCGTTTGGCCAGTCTGAGAGTATATTTACGGTTTACGCAATTTACGCAACATCACGCCTGTAATCTCTGAAGAGGTAAATAGAGGAGTAAGGTACACTCCGACGTTTCACCAGTTACGGTTACGTCCCATTATGGAATAGGTGGTGAGTCTATTGTCAAGCGGTGGGCACAAATCCTGATTCCGAGCTACTACTAGAAAATCTAAGTTACAAAAATCCAATAGTACCCGATCCCGGATTTGAACCCAGGACCTCTCGATCGGCAGTCGCTCTTGCAACCAACACGACCAACGACGCAGTCAATATCACTGAAAATAAATAGCACACAATACATTAAAAGAAGGAAGAAGGAAGATTTCTTTCTTTCTTCATACATTAAAAGTAAGCACACATTTTCGTCGCACTGATTATTAGTTATGTTATTAAAAGAAAACTTAACGTCGCATGCAAAACTTATCGAAATTTATTCCTTTTCCATGTTACGAGTATGGTTCAAAAAGTGCCGTCATCAAAAAACATTAATGCACGAGGGCACCCGGCACGCGACCGTGGCGCTCGTAGTACGTGAAATTGGAAAAAAATGGGAGAAATTATGCCGAATTATTCTCCAACGGCAGCGAAACTTACGATTTTTATTCACGAATACACGTGAAACGTTAAACTTCGCCGAAATTTATCGGTTTTTATCGTCACCTTGACTCGGATAAACTTTCAGGTTTTAATTGAGGAGGTGTAATTGAATAAATGCAAGTATAAATAAAAAAAATCTTACTTCATCACATTTTATAATGTATAGCGGTCTGTATTACATTTTGCGTGATTGTGAATTGTGTAATAATTTGGTTACTTCAATTACATTATTTAATTTTTTGTTCGTAATATTATTTGTGTCCTTGTATTTGTTGGATAATTTTCTGTATGATTCATTGTATACAACTGACATGAGAATGTTTTGGTTGGATTAGGGAATAATTTAAGAATTGAGTAAATCAGGGGATGGTTGAAAGTAACAGCAGCAACAAAAAATTGAGAGGAAATCTTTTTATGTGTATGTGTAGTCCTCTTCGCCGTGTCTGGCGACAGTGACCTGGATTATGTCTGATTTCTGGCGTTAGCTCGTAGATGACTTGCAAAAATAATTTTGGTTTTCAAGATCCGGTCACACTGCGAGCAAAAGAGTTGGCCAACGTCGTTATAAGTATAAATATAACTGGATTTTGGACGACTTTTGTGAGTTCGGCGTTTTTCGTCTAGGTCTTCAAGGCGAAATCTTTCAAATTGTTCCAGGGCTTTGTGGATTTTGTTATGCTATTCAGCTCGTTTTGATGCCAACTCCTCCCAACGATCAACCCGAATGCCACAAGCCGTGAGGTGACTTTTTTGTTTTTGATGTAGTATAAATATGTAATGAAGAGGAAGGAAATAATTACCTAAAAATCGTAATAGACGATGGACATGGACGAGAATATGACGAACTTGGCCAGTGTGGCAAACCATGGCCTAATCATTGTCATTCTGGGAAAAGACCCTTGTTCAACAGTGGAACGATAAATGGTTGATGATGATGAATCTCAAACAGAGCAGATCTTTATATTAAGACGAGCTCTATTACAGACAGCGAAAAAATAGTTAACAATGAATTAAGCCGTATAGGGTCTATGTAAAGTGATTTAAATTTTTAATTCGTTCTAATTCAATCTATTTTTATAATTATATTACATGCTTTATATTTCACGTAAAAATACGTACCTAATGTTCAAAAATTTTATGTATCGTCAAAATTTATTATGCTTGAAGCAAGGTATTGTTTCTGAAACTGTTACAAAAGTTACCACTATTTATAAGATTCATAAGCTGAGTTTTCTTCTCGATGACCACTCGTCTCATGACACTTGACGAATAGAAACTCAAGCCGCGATATAATTTGTGCATTCAAAGAAATCTACTAACCGCACATAAAGTGTCGCCAACTTTCTTTTATTGAGTCCATTTTATATCATTATCAATTTGCCTCATAAACCACGACATGGGGAACATTAGCCTGGTTTATTTATATCTTTTGTACGAATGAATTATTGATGATTTTTCTTTTCTCTAATGTGTCACAAAAGTATTAAATTTTATTTGTTCATTCACGTATCTTGTGGTGAAAATTTTGGATGAAATTATAAAAATTTCTTCACGGTCACTGTAGACCAATACATGTTAGTATGAATATTTTAAATTAGATTCTTTGATAGCTATTTCTACTTTTATACGTTCGGTGGCAATAATGACCACCCCGGTTGACGCGTCAAAATCGTTCACTGGCCAGTGTTGTCAAAATTTGCAGCTGTCAAAGGTGTTCAATCACGCACGTGAGTGACGTTCCTGACGTTTATTTGACGGGTCCATTACTGACATATTAAGCGATTTATGTAAGATCACTAATTGGACGTTGTAAAGGACACTTGCTTACCCATGCTTGTGCGTTGTGTTATAAATAAATTAAGCGGTTGGAATTATATTTATGGAAGTTTCTTTCGACGGGGAAGTGTGGAGGTCCGGGGGTTGAAGAGGTATTTGTGGTGGTTTTTGATGACAGTGGGGATTGGGGAATTAAATCGTAACTTTAGTATACTTTTGCAGATTTGTATCACTCTTTCTGTTATATCTAACAAATGTAAAAAAATTTAATACAAATATTTCACTATTGAATGCAAGTTGTTTTTTTGATTCAATCCCTCAACCAATGTGATAGTGTTTATGATGTCAAGCAGCAATTACCGTCACTCAAGTATCACCGTTGTGGGATTTTTTGGGCTTATTTTAATATTATGGATTTTATTAGCACGTTTGGTATACTGCAGATGGATGCAAATTTTCGAACTCACACGCAAATAAAATTCTTAGTACTGTTTACTGCTGTTTAGCCAGAAGCACAGTTAATCCTTTTTATCCAATTGAACAACGACGAAGAATTAAGACGGTAATGTCTTGAACCGATTTAGTGATTTGCTGCTTGTGGGGGAATATGGCAGGAATATGAGCAGGAATATATCTATCTCGTAGATGTCTAATTGGTGAACAGCGAACTGAAATTGTACTAACTTTTTTTTTTACTTAGCTATAGGCTCGCGTTTGACTGCTATCCCACCTGATGGAAAGCGGGATGCAGCCTAGGATGT